>BSBK01006563.1:495000-610056 GCA_027943335.1 Chamaecyparis obtusa
TTAAAATTCTTCTGCATTTCGTGCTTCACAAGCACTGCAACTACTGTATTGTACGGTCTATTTCATTTTTCACCAACAATAATGCATATTTTCTACGAATCTGCAGTGGATAGCTGGCGCGGCAAGTTCATGTCTTATGAAAACGTTCAAATGATGGGCGCATGGTGACGTGTAAAGTGAAAAAAATAGACGGATCAGATTGTTTCAATAGTAGTCATTCTACCTGCACAATTTTCCACCATTAGATACCAATTTTTGCTCAAGCCCTTTCAAATAAGGAACACCTACGGCGTAATTAATTAAATGTGTTCCACAATGCCAAGGAATTAATAGGACATTGATGAGAAGTGAAGATCCAGTCAGAGATAATGCACAAAAGATAAAACTATCCACCATTCAAAAGCAAGCCGTCGAACACGTTTTCTTGACTTTTAATATCATAGCATGCGCAAGGGTGATTTTTTCCCCTTATAAAACTCTCCAACGTTTACAAAACACATGGCCAGGAAATGTCTTTATGCCCTGTTTCTTGGATCGTGTCATTTTCAATCCGCCTCTGAGCATCCCTTCCACACAGCTGTTCGGTTTTGATGATTAAAACATTAATATCGGAGGCGAAGATCGCACGGCTTCGGAGAAAGAAAACTCTCCGGTGTTAAGTTTGGAGCAATCGGACGTCATGTGGAGGCTCGCCCTTCCTGTGGGAAGCATCAGAGATCATCCCTTCTCCAATCGGGTAATAGGAGCCGCTGCTTCTGCTCTCGACCTTCCGCCCGTGCTTTTTGTGATTGCAGGACGCGATATTCTGCGAGATCGACAGCTGCAATACTGTGAATTTCTCAAGAAACGTGGGAAACAAATCTGTGTGCATGTGTGTGAGGGGGAAGACCACGGCTTCTTTTTCTTGAATATGGAGGAGCCAAGCTCGGTTGAAGCCCTCCGTCGCATCTCTGATTTCATCAAATGAAAACGTACCATCACCGTCCACTAATAAAAGTTCCGACCACATTTCTTCTACCTAATGTGCTTTGTTGGAAATGTATCTTTTTCTTATGGTAAATCTGTTTTGTTTTCTTTTCCGCGTCTTAGTTGATTCTTTTCTATCTCTTTGGATATCAACATGATTTAAACTCAACACCTCCCAGATTAGAGGCATGCAGCTTATCAGTGGGGTCATCCCCACATCTTAGTTGATTCTTACCTCTATGAACTATATATATTTTTTTCTTGTATATTCTTTTTTTAATTGTCTTCAAGTTTTGGTATTTTTTCTTACCATTGCTATGATAAGACTTCATTATTCTCTGAATTTAGATTTCATATGAACTTTAATTTTGTTTCTAATTTTTGTAAAGAATAATTTTTATTTAATCTAGT
Source organism: Chamaecyparis obtusa (assembly GCA_027943335.1). NCBI lineage: Eukaryota > Viridiplantae > Streptophyta > Pinopsida > Cupressales > Cupressaceae > Chamaecyparis > Chamaecyparis obtusa. Next base: position 496,378 of record BSBK01006563.1, read on the forward strand.
ATTAATATAAAGTAAATAGCATAATATTCATAAAACATAAGGTATAATACACTTTTAAGTTAATTAAAAGAATTAACTTTCATTGTATATGTATTTATAAAAAAATTATTTTCTATAATTTTGACCTAAAAGTTTAGAATATTTTTTTGAGCAATGTAATAGATTTTAAGATATATTTTTTTTTTAAACTTTACATTTTGTTAATTATTTAAAAATGATAAAGAGAACATTTGGATTCTTCTAACAAATACTTAAAGATCTATACTTTAAGAACTTAAGTATTTTATTCAGTTCTACTAGTTTTGGGAGAGTGGCTCGTGATCATAACGATCAATTTTTCTTGGTAGTGGTCCTCCCTCTAGCAATCAATGTGGAGATTACATTGGTCTTAAAATGATTGTTTTTTAATACTAGTAAAAATAGGTTTTGAGGGGACCCAATATCATCTTGTTGGGTTAATATGCTCTTTACAACAATATTAGGAACAAACACAATTGAGTGAGAATGTAAGATATAAAATTTTAAGTTCTTCAAAGCTTTTACCACTAAGAAAGCATGCTTCTCAGTCTGGGAATATCTCAGCTCATGATCTTTCAGTGGCACACTCATAAAGGCAATAGGAGCTTGAACTCCTGCTCCATTTTCTTGCATAAGAATAGCTGACAGTGTATGTTCAGATGCGTAACAATAAATTATAAAATCTTTCTTATAATCTGGGTGGCATAAGATAGGGGCATTGGCTAAGCGTCTTTTATATCTTGGAAGACTCTTTTACCAGGGTCATTCCACTTGAAATTCTGATTACCCTTCATCATGTCCACAATACATTTGGTGATCTCTGAAAAGTCAAGAATGAATCTTCTGGGGAAATTCACCTAACCAAAGAAGGATTTCACTCCAGTCTTACTTACATGCAAACTTAGCCTTTGAATGGCTTTGACTCACTCTGGTTTGATCCTAATACCTTCTTGTTGATATGATATGACCCAAGAGTTTTCCTTCAGTAACATAGAAAAATGACTTCTTAGGATTTAAAGAAATCCCATGCTCTCTACACCTTCACAATACTCTCTCTAGGTCTTTAATACGATCATTCCTTTTCTTAGAGAACACAGGTAAGTCATCTAGGTATATGACAATGATCTTATCTTTCATATTAGCAAAGGACAAATCCATACCTCTTTGAAATGTTGCGCCAGTATTGATAAGACCAAACAACATTTTGTGATATGCAAATGTGCCCCAGGAAGTAGTAAACGTAGTCTTATGTTGATCTTTCTCTTCTACCTCGACTTGGTTGTACCCAGAAAAGCCATCAAGCATAGACATCATTTCGGCCCCTACAACGGTCTACAACAAATGATCCATGTTGGGTAGTGCGTAGTTATCCTTCAATAATGCTTGATTTAAATTTCTAAAATCTATGCATATTCTTATTTCTCCACTCTTCTTCCTCATAGGAATGATATTTTCTATCCATGTAGAGTGGTGGATAGGGTAGATAATCCTGGCTTTGAGAATTTTGTCAACCTCTTTGAAGATGGTGTCTGCCACTTTTGGATTGTAGTTTCTTTGTTTCTGTCTGAATGGGGCAACATAAGGTTTTAGGGGAATTTGATGCTTGAAATTTCCTCCCATAAAGCTTTTTAAATCCTCATAACTCCAGGTGAAGACATCTTGATATTCAAGAAAAATCCCTCTAGCTTCCTCTTTCTCTTCAAGTATGCAACACTTCTATATGTTTATCATCTTGGGGTTTGACTCATTCCCAATGTTCATTCCTTCATATTCTCTGGTTGTAAGACCTTTCTCTATTTGCTTCTTCTTAATATAAGTGTCATGACAATTGAACAACTTCTCTAAAGATACAAAATACGAGGGAATGACATTACCTTATAATTGAATCACACCTGGTTTATCCTTCTTCCATTTCTTGGCATGATCTTGTGAGAGATCATTTGTCTTTTCTTCTGGGGAACTATCATTACCTTCAAGGAAGAGTTGCAAGCTTTTTTAATCATTGAATACTTGCCAATCATCAACATTATCAGGTACTGATGGCCTGTATATTACTTCCACTTGGTACTTCTTGTCTTTAAATTGTGGATGAGGTAGTAGCAAGGAAGCGGAGACTGCCAGTGAATCTGCTTTGAAATTTAATTCTATAGGGACATATTCGATTGTAAAGGCATCCAATCCTTCAATCTCGTCCCACACTCTATTCCTGTAACTCTTTAGCTTCCTATTTTTAATAGAGTATTGGCTTTTGATTTGGTGTACAATCATCTTAGCATCACCTCAAGCTCTTAGGACTCTCGCACCTTTTTCCTTTGCAACAATTATCCCGAGTAGCAACACCTTGTACTCAGCTGTATTATTGGTTTTTACAAACTCCAGTTTGAAAGCCAAAGACTCAGGTTCACCTGAAGGTAGAATTAATACAACTCCAACACCAGACCCAGAAGAAGAACAACTAACATTGAATTCTAGCATCCAGATTTTTGGAGTCTTTTCTTTCTCAAAGGCCTCCACTTCTTCTTGTTCACATTCAGATTCATCAACAATGCCCTGGGTAAACATCATGTAATTGCCAAATTCCAATTCTTGGTATAGGATCTGAGCTTTCAGATCGTTGAATTTTAGCACTATAAACTTTGACTTTTCCTCAGGCTCTAGTTTAACCTTCTTGTTTCCCACATGAATTACCACCTGGGACCAATCCAGCTTAATTTCCCCACCCATGTCTCTGCAAAAACTCCTGCTGAGAAATAGCTTGTAACTTGCTGGTATATCTGCAACAAGGATTGTCAATAACATCTTTTTAGGATGGGCCACTAGGGCTACCTAAGCATCTTTGATTTGGCCAATCAACGGGACTTGTTTAGCATCCATAGAATAACATCTATCGTGGAATTTTGTCATGGTAAGGCCTAAGGATTTGGCCATAGGGGAAGGCATCACATTATCAGAGGCACCTGAATCTATGATACAGTTCCTAAGTTTACAACCATTAATATACAAGGAGACATAAAATGGTTCAGGTTTTTGACCTGGGAAGGTAGCTAGTACAGTGGTTTCCCTTTCTTCAAATAGTTTCACTAGTGAAGAATCATCTTCATTGGAAGAGGTGACATTATGATTCAATTTAATACTATCTCCCTTTAAGTAATCTATGAATCTTTTCAATTCAGTGGGATTCGACCTTAAATAGTCTATGGGAGAAATTTGGATCTTAGAATTTTTACAGAACTAAATGAAATCAAAGGAGTCATTTTCCTTACCTAGCTATGAGATTTTTATCTCCTTACTACTTTCTTTCATACCTGAAGTAGATGCATCGTTGGTTCCCATTGAAGGAATGACAATGGGAGTTTTATCTTTTTGGCTCTGAGTTAGGATTGCATAGGTGGTGCCATCTACGGTAGCATAGCCATCTCTTTTCTCTTCAGAATCAGATTTATACTCAAAAAAAAGATTTACAGAGTCACCATGTGAGCATGAATCTGGTTCATTGTCTGGTGTCGTAGTGTCTAACTCGTTGGTAGATAAAAATTGCATCATGCGAGGTATCTCAAGATAGCTCTTACCATTATGGTCTATCATTAGATGAAATACGCACATATTTCCTTTCTTAGGGGGAGCCTTAATTGCAAGCCTCTATTGTGAAGCAAGTAATTGTAACATCCTTCCATCATTATTTCTATTCATATGATCTTGGAACAGTTTTTGATATGAACTATTGAATTTAGGGAGTTGCCTTTTCAGAGGGATGATTTCATTAGACATCTTCTACATCATCTCATTAGTTGATGTAGTACCACTTGAATTAGTGCCTATTTGTATCTCTCTTTTCCATCTGCCAGCAGAAATCATGTCATCTTCCAACTCAATGGATGTTCTCTTAGCAGTGTCTAAATTTGCATGCCAAGCTCTCCTTAAATCATAGTTTATGTTCAGTGGCATGGCACCCATAAATAATATCTTCAAATTCGTAGGAGTAGGCCTATCAGATGTGGGAATTCTATTGGTAATTTTGTTGAATTTCGTGATGAATTCCCTCATACTTACAAAGGTTTACTTCTTAATGGAAGACAATTGTGCCAACAAGGCGTGTTCATCTTTGACCATTTTAAATCTGGCTTCAAAAGCTTACCTCATAGTATCCCAACTCATAATTGAAGTGTCATCCAAATGATAAAACCAATTTGTCATTGTTTCAACTAGATTTTTAACAAAAAGTCTGACGGCAACATCTTCATGTGCAATTCCTAGGATGTGAGTTGCTACGAAGAAGGCTTTTATGTGCTCATCTTTAGTCACTTTCCCATCTCCTGAGAACTTAGTAAAGTTCTTTCTAGACCCCAAAGGGAGTGAGTGATATGCTGCAAATTGTAACGGACCAGTTGCAGTGACCCATGGAGTGGCCATGATTGTATGTGCAAGATGTTGCAAAAAATTAATAATAGGAGGAGCAACTACTCCATGTAAAGTTAACACCTGACAAGCTATAGGCAATAAAGATTATATCTTCAGGGGTGAGGGTGGTCTACTCCAGCTTCTTTTTTCACCTTTCTGACGAGGTAAGTCTATTATGGGAAAGCCAAGCTCTGCGAGCCTTTCAAATGTAGGGTCTTTTCCACCTTGCCCCTTGGTACTTCTGAGAAACCTTCTTTGATCTAGAGCTTTGAATTAGTTTTGTGGCCTAGCTTCGTATTCTGCTCTATGTTGGTTTCTTCTTTGAATTGCTCTTTCAAGTGCTTCTGCTCTCACTTCTTCTTGTTCAAGCACTTGACTCGTGTTCCTATAATGCTCTATGTTTCTTCTGTATCTCTAGGTGAAAGTATTCAAGGATGAGACTATGTCTTCTTGATCATCTTGAAAACCAAGATTGGGTTGAAGCACAAGGAACACGTTCTCATGAGGTAACACCATTTTTCCTCATGGAAAATATTCTAGTCTAGTGACCGTTTCTCTCCCCAATAGAGTCACCAAATTTTTTTTGGTAAATAGAATGTTCTTTCTTAGATTTAACTCTTTGTTTTCCCAAAATCCTTTGAGAGACAATATGAATACCAATAGTTGGAAAGTTGTTATTCTTTTAACTAACTTCCCTCTGAATTTTAACAGGTACCTGGCTCCCTTATGTGAAAGATATGTAGTAAATTTTGTTTGTTTCTAAATCCTAAAGGGGTATGTTCTTGACCAGAGAATAGGAGAGGTAACTGAACTAGCCCTCAGTGAGAAACTAATCTAGGCAATGAATTTGATTCTAGACTTTAACTAACTCTGTGATTTCATAGTGCTTATGAATTCACACCAGCGGTGATGCATCAATGAACTCTACTTGAATTAATGAAATGCAGTAAAACAACATGGATGAATCTAATCTAAGAAGGTCATATGCATATTCTCCCAACCTTCAAGTAATACTCCGATTACTATCGATTAGCTGTACTAAAGAAGATAAACAAAACTTTGTCTATTTACTAGTTTCAATCCAGCTTAAGGAAAACAAACATTTAAACTTACAAATACATGGAAGAGTAAATAAATGGCACAAAACACATTCCAAATTGACTCCACAACAAGATTTATTTCACACCAAAAATTAGCCAACCTTTTCATTGATTTTCAGAGTATTACATATAGGCTTCAAGAGTTAAGCCATTACAAAATCAACTGAGTCAATTCATATTCTACAGAGTCGATAAATGACAAGTGGCCATTTACCAATTATACAATGTGTATCAAAAAGAGAGGGGGGGAAAGATATTATCTCTTCAATGGCTTCTTCGCTTTCTCCAACTTAGCCTTATGAGCTTTGGCAGTCACGAGAATTGGAACCATCTTTTCAGAATCTAGAATGTACACGTTCTTCAATCTGATGAGCCAGCGGGCATGATCCTTCTCTATACATTTTACAACATCTCTTCAGGGTTGCATCTTCATCATGGATTTGTATATGCATCTGCCAAGTTGCTGAAGATCTGGTATTTTATCAAGGTGAGATCTAGATAACTCTAAGAGCTGGTCCAAGTAGTCAGAGAATGACTTTTGCATGTTGGCTATGCCAATTGGACACTTTCCATCTCCACTAGCTTGAGACTCGGAGTGAAGGCCCGTCAAATATGCAAAGATTTTGCCTTGCTCCTTGGTGACTTCCTCATTGGCCACCTTCATTCCCACCTTTGCTTTGATTACCATCTCCATTTTGAACTCTACCCCCTGGAGCCATTCGATTAGTGGTTCATCTGCTTTCTGCAATATATTGGATTTGATTACATCTTTATTCTTCATCGTGACTAGCCAATGCAGTAGCACCATACACTCTTCACATCTCAATCTTTCTGCTATGAGAGTCAACATATGTCCATTGAGAGATTCCTTTTCCACTTCTAACTGCAAAAAGACATTTCTAAGCTGCTCAATAGCTACCAGACCTTCAGACTTGAGTCATTCAATCCACCTCCTGCCAATATGCTTGAAATGTCTATATTACTACATCTTAGCTAGTATCACTTGGTTCTCAATTACAGTAGGATCAAACATTGTCATAGAATTGGGTAGGCTTGCTACATGAGAGACCAACTACTGGATGAAGTTAGTCACTTATTTGATCTCTGCCTTGAGTTGAGTCTCTTTATTTTTGAGCTCTTTGAGCTCTTCTTCAATCAAGACATTGCTAGACTTCAACAGGTCCACCTTCATGTCATGGCAAGTGAGTCCCATGTCTAAGGACTAGAGTGCAAAATCTGAGACAGTAAGATCTTCAATTCTGCCATCTTTTAATAGCTTGGCTATTTCCATAGTCAAGTGACCTATGTTAGGATCTCGACCAAGAGTGGTCAGTGTCCTAGACTTCTTAACCTTTCTTTCGGTTGTGCCTGACTGCATTTCTTGTGAAAGCATCTCGCCCCTAGTAGTACTTAGCTCAGCTCTCTTTCTCTTCCACTGTATAGTGTTATCAATCCATGATTCTACACTTGTGATCTTTGTCACAAAGAGAAAGTCTTCTATGAATAACTTCCTGATAACAAGAGGATAAGCTTTAGGCTTGGAAGCAAAAGGATTAATTTGTGAAGATGAAATGCTCTTTTTTTTTTGAGGAGACCCCAAGTGCTCATCCATCTCCTTAGTTTTGGAACTGCTACTTGTAATACCCCCAAAATGGGCTATAAGTTCATTAATCTCCTATATCAGCAATTCGAATGAAATCGACATCAAAGTCCTAATCTAAGGCACATCTAAACATCATCGAATCCTAATTGATTATCTTAAATTCTACATCGGGGAATATTCCTAGTTATATTCTTAATTATCTTTAATTTAATGATTATTTGGCAATAAATCACATTTATCCTAAGTTTGATTAATTGAATATTTTCATATTTAATTAATTAGATTTAATATCTTGCCAAATTAATTATGTAATTAAATTTAATTCTATCTATTATTAATTGTATTATTTAATTTTGACAATAAATCTAATATCTTATGAATAATTGATTAAATTCTTATTTAATTAATTAAAGCAAGTTGTCATTATTTAATAATATAGTTTTTAATAAAAGCTTGATAAAATAGTTAATTAACCCATAAATTAATTATTTTATTTCAAAAATTAGTTAAGTTGAGAATAAATCACTTTATTTATTTATTAAATCATAAATTATCCATGTGCACAATCAAAGAGCAGTTAAACTCCAAATTAGAAAATCAATGCAAAGTGTTGACTTTTTAGAACTCAACATCCTTTTGGAGTTCAAAAAGCTGATCTAAACTCTAATTTGAGTTAAAAAGCTATTTTTGCATGATTTGCATGTTTTTGTGAATTAAATTATCTTTATTATCAGATAACTCAAAAATCAAGCTGAGTTAATCTGAGTGATTTATGGCTTTTTTCCATGCACCTCCAAAGCCTTGGATTTCTATAAAAACAAGGCTCAACTCTTCATAATTCATCTCTAAAATCTCTCAAATTTGCATCCATGAATTTGCACAATCACGTTGGAGAATTGGAATTGGGAAAATCAAAGCTCTTGTGAATCGACACCTTTGTGAGATCAATTTCAAATTCATAGCTTTCATATTATTGTTAGAATTTTCATTCTCATATCATATCATTTCTAGATTAGCATTGCATATCAATTTCCATATTAGATTAGATTTCATATCAAGTTTTTTTCATTATTATTGCATAAAAAATTTAAAAAAAAAAGATTAATTGCATTCAATTCATATCTAGATCAATTGCATTCAAATCCTTCATTTAGGTGTCATCTAGGTCACTGATCTCGATAATAATCTAAGAACATTAATCTCGCACCTATTAGAAGGCAGTAAATCGCTTGGTTAGAGTAGATTTCAATTTTGCATGATTTTGATTATAGCTAACCTCTAATGTTTTACTGAAGTGTTGTGTCTACAGATCAGGTACAAAATTCACACACACATTTTTGGCACCCACCGTGGGGCAACCCACCTTTACATGCTAGTTTTGATTTTTTTGGGGAGCTAAAATCCTAAAGTTTCAAAGATTTAATTTTATCTCTCAAACGGCTTCGATTTTTGATCTAAAACTATTTTTTCAGGTTGGACATATATCAAAGAAGCTACAATAAAAAATTTAGAATTTTTTGAGATGTTTTGAATTTTTAATAATTTTTTCTTGAAATTCTAGAAAAAATTAATATCTGCCACAAATCATCATATTTTTTAGAAATTTTTATATTTTTGGAAATCACTTTAAATTATACAGGGGGTCCATTCTTTGTATTTTAAATTTGGATGCAATATAATAGCTCAAATAGTCAATTTACAAAAACTGGTCTGTTTTGATAAAACGGGTCTCTAGGGCACAAAGGAATAGATTTTTCTAAAATTTTTACATTTTTGGAAAGCTCTCTATTTTTCAGTAGGGGTCTTTGTTTTGAATTTCTATTTTTGTGGCCAAAATCATAAAAAAAAAATCAGATATTGTTGACTAGGTCAAATGCAGCAAAAAAAAATAAAAATTTGTGATGGGTATGCACTTATTTTTTTTAACATAATTCAATGAATGATATGAGTTTTCATTTGGGTTAATTTCTGGTTATTATTGCTGATAATAATTGATTTTTAGTGCTAACCCTATGGTTTTCATAAGTTGAATATATGTTACATATCTTGTTTGCTTGTTTACTTGTCGGAGAGTTCGTCACTTGCTTGCATGGAAAAGCTCAACAACAATTGCTAAAAATTAAGTAAAATCTACTAAGCGCATTGCGAGGATCGTAGGTATTCTCCTTCATGTAATAATATTTTGATTTGGACTTAAAATAAATCTCCTATGTGTATGGCTTGTGTGCATCTTTTCATGCTTTTGTCTATTTCTACACACTTGCATAATTGATACTAGGTTGTGCCCCCTTCAGGATTCATTAAGTAGTCCTAGATACTTGTGATTGATCTTGATTTCTATCTTGGGTTATTGGACTCGCTAATCTACCGGTCCCTCATTCCGCCCCGTGGTTGCAATCTCAGCGCCATAAAAGGGAGGGGTCTACAGGAGAGAAGCGTTAATTGCTCCACCAGGCAACCCATTTGTGCTTTTAGGAACTCACTTATTTTCTAAGTTGGGGACTCATTTTCAACTTGTGTGAGGTGTTAAGTGTTCCACCTTGTGGACTCATCTCATATTTGCTTTAAGCATTAAGTGTTCCTCTTTTTGCTTTTTGGGATACTTTTGGTAGATTTGCTTTTGGAAACATACATCTGTACTCACATAGTAATTAGGCCCCATGAACACTATTTGTGGATCTTGAGAGAGTGGGTTCCTAGCGAAACCCTTCTCAATGAGGGATCCCTTGTAGGTATGGAGGATACTTAGTGCGTTTCATATTCAACTTGGTTAGTGTGTCTTCTCTTATTGATCGATACATTCTCTCCTAGGAGAGGTTGATAGATCACGTGGGGTTGACATCATGAGCTTTGGTGAATCAAAATTGGTTAGTGCACCTTCTCTTATTGATTGATACATTCTCTCCTCGGAGAGGTTGATAGATCACGTGAAGTTGACATCATAGACCTTGGTGAAACAAAACTTTGTCTTAGCGTGTCGGCTTAATCTACTTGCTTTGTTTGGGTTAAAAGTGAAAAGGTGTCAAAAACCTTGGATCTGGAGCCAAGTCCCCTTGTGGTATACTATTGTGAGTCAACTTTAGAGAGGGTTAACCATAACGGACAATCCCTTCATAGGGCAAATTGTGTTGACGGAACCTCAAGCGGTAATAGCCATTTTCACCGTGTTAGTGATAGCCGCTATATAAATGTCCTTGTGGAAGAAATCTCCATGGGTATGGTTCATTGTTGGGTTGTCAGATCTCCCTAGTAGCTCCTGAAGATTAAGTTCTCAGACTGTGTCAAAACCCTAGTGCACTGGGATTGGAGTTCACCCCTTTGGATCATAAAAGTTGCAGAGTCAAACCATTACTAAAAACCCTAGCGAGGCCAAATTTTCATTTTATAGGGTATATGTGCATTATTGCAAAACATTTTTGGAACATACACAATTAGCGCTTCTGAGGATTAGAATGAATAAGTCACTTGATTGTTCATGCGCAAGGTTGCTTTTGCCCTTGGTCATTGTTTTCAAACATGCTTGAAATCACTTGCTTGCTATTTTGCGTGCTTATTTATCTATCTGGTTATTGAAAACGGACAAATCTGTTACAATCCTCAAATTTGGACATTGAAATTTGCAAACAATTCAAATCTGAAAACTCAAAATTTGCAAAAGCTGAAGTAAAATCCTTTTTTGGAGTCAAAAGTCATCTCAGGAGGTCAGAAAGTCATACAAGTTTTCTCAAAGTGTCATTTTATTGCAGCCCATCTGTCATATGATTGAGTACCCAGTGTCATATGAGTTTTGATGCCAGCAAATTCTAAAAGTCAAAATCCTACTTGCAACTATTGTACGAGTTTTTCAACTATCGTTTCATTGCCTAGCAATTGTCGTACGAGTCTGTAGAAAGTCATTTGGAAATTTTTTGAAAAGTTGTCAAAAAATTGTTAGAATTGCCAGATACTTCAGCTTTTACAACCTATTTCCAGAATCTGTCATACAAATCACTGTGTCAAGAACAGAGCAGTAGCCATTGAGAATCAGTACACATGTCTCAAAGAATTAGTACACAAGAGGAAGAAGCTCTAATCACCGCTATGATGAAGCAGCTGCAAGCTATGCAAGTCCAGCTTGACAAACTTGAGAAAGAAAAGGAACCTAAAGTGTTCTCCATGGAAACTCTATGCTCTTTTCCATTTGATAAAGACTTGTACATGTCACCTTTCCCTCAGACAAAATGTGAGCAACGTGACAACCTTTATGATACCTCTTCCACAGAGAGTGACAGATCAAGCTTTGGAGACTATGATGACTATGACGATAGACAATGTAATGATACCTATGACACCTCTGTTCCTAAGAGTCCTCCTCATCGTGTGTTCCTACTTACTGAAAATGGGATGTTACATTGGATAGATCATGATGGTGATCCATATGATTTTGATTTTGAAAGAGACTTTGATGGCTTTTGTGGACAATACCTTGATTATGATCCATCTACTACTGCTAAGGACTATAAAATGCATTGTGCTAGCTTGAAGCATCAAAATTATAAGAATCCTTCTCCTAAGGACTCTCCTACTGAAAATAAAGATTATCTTCTCAAGAAAGATTATGTTAATGTTGGACCTTTGTCTTGTGATGGTTCCCTTCCATCCCCTACTTCCTCCAATACCCATACATTTCCTAAAGCTTCTCAGTCTTTCAAATCTTTCATAGAACCTTCATCCGACACAAGCCCTGATACTTTTCATGTGGTTCCCTATAGTTATCCTCCAGGGCTACCTCTTAAACAAACTCAAGCTAACCTTCACTTGGCTACAAATACTTTCAATAATGATAAACCTAAAGAGCCTAAGCCTTCATATGCTATAATGCCTACTTCAGCTAGTCCTTCACCATCTCTTTCAAAATCTTCCATACAATCCCAACATGCTTCCTTGTCCTTAGAAGTGGCTCCATGTCAAGAGGACTCCAGAAATGATGAAGAAAAGAACATAAATAAAGATCAAGATCAAGAACCCTCCATGTCATCCAATCCCTTTCGTAATGTCTCTTATCTGCTTCATGGTTCTTTTGATCCTGCACACCCTTTTTCATGCATTCCACCATGTCTTAAGTCTTCTCCTAAACAAGATCAAGCTACTACTTCCAATGTTAAGCCTATTGAAAATCAAGAGAAAAATTATGTGTTTATGCTATCCAAAGATCCTTGTCAAGATCAAAGTCTTCCATCTTCTTATTCTACCACTCCATGTTCACTTCCACTTTCTACTCTTCCTAAGTCTTTGCAAGCTTTGAACAATCTTATCAAAAAAAGTGCTCATATTCAAGATGTCCACGATTCTATTAAAAATTCTAATGCTCACTCTAAAGATGCTGATATCCTTGGTTTTCATATAGATGCTGATGAACTTATTGATTATCCTTTTGCATCTTCCACTTCCATCCTTGGACCTCTTCCACCACTACTAAGGGCTTCATGTCTTCCTTCCATATTGGGTCCTTATGTCCCTTCACTTTCCCCTCCTAACTCTCCTAATTCGCCATCCATCTTGGGTCCTTACATACCTCCATCTCCTATCTTTCCTCAAGATCAACATAGATGCATACCCTTGAATCCTTTTCATCCACCCACCCATCTAAACCAGTCATATCCTCCTTCTTCCACAAGTCCCAAGTCTTTTGGAAGTAACTTGAATGTTCAATACAAGAAAAAGAAGCAATACAAGAATCTATCAAAAAAAAAAAAGATCACCATGTCTCCTCTAATCGACACGGAGGCATAAAGTCAAAAGAGATATCTAAGAAAAAAACTACAAGACAAGTATGGGTTCCAAAATCCATCATTGAAGATATTCTCTCCAAATTACCAAAAGGAAATAAAAAGCCTACGGCTATATGGATTCCAAAGTCTCTCTTAAAAGAGTCTGGTGTTGAGCAAAAAGTTAAATTGACATTCAAGCTTCCAAAGACTTCCACTTCATTTCCCTCCAAAAATATTCTCCATTCCATGCTTCTAAACCACAACCTCTACTATCCATTCACCATATTCCTTCACGTATTCCTTCATTCACATTTCCTCCATCCTCTCACAACCCTTCAAGGTGTGTGTTTACGTTGATCTTGCCTTCCTTTCCATTTACCCTTTCACAATCCTTCCATTCATTATCCTTCTACCTCCTATCCTTTTTTCTCATTTGCCTATTCCTCCTATCTTCCAACCTCACTCGCTTTACATAAAACCTTATCCTCCATTTTTCTCTTCCATCTCCCTTTCCTTATCAGCATCTTTGAGTGTATCATTTTGAATCTTTGGCATATCATAGTTTATCCTTTCAAGGAGCATTATCTAAAAAGCTTGCCTTCTTCCAAAAAAATAAAAATAAAAATGAAAAATGTGCCTTGGTGAAAACCTGGAAACAGGAGCCTTGGTAGCAAAAGTAAAGAGAAATAAATTCATCCTATGGTGAAAACCACTCCCTTGTGGTACCTTGGATAAGTACCATGATGAAAACCTGGCAATCAGGCATCATCGTAGTTCTTCTACATATTTCATCCATTCCATCTTCTCTCTTTGATCTTGACAATGTTGATCTATACATGAACATTTGGCTATCTTGTGAGCTATCTTACGATGATCTTGCTTTCATTCCCTTCCTTTTTAACCTCTATATTTATTCTCCTCCACCAACTTGCCAATCGCTCTTGTTCTCCACCTTGCTAGACATTGGGACTGCACGATACGATCTTGCTTGGGAGTTTGCAATGGAAAAAGATTCTATCAAGTATCAGAACAAGTATCAGAACAAGTACCAGAACAAGTATCAAAACAAGTATCAGAACTAGCATCAGAACTAGTATCAGAACTAGTATCAGAACCAGTATCAGAACTAGTATCAGAAACAGTATCAGAACTAGTATTAGAACTAGTATCAGAACTAGTATCAGAACTAGTATCAGAACAAGTATCAGAACCAGTATTAAAACTAGTATTAGAACCAGTATCAAAACAAGTATCAGAACACCTACTGGGGCTACACCTTTCACTTTAGTTTATGAGTGTGAAGTAGTATTGCCTATTGAGGTTGAAATCCCATCACTAAGAATCATAATGCATGGTCTAGTAACTGATGATGACTACAGAGTGTCTAGGTTACAAGAACTGGAACTACTATATGAGTGCAGATAAATAGCGTATGATCATCTCAGAGTATATTAGAAGAGAATGTCTAGAGGCTACAACAAGAAAGTCAGACACAAAGAATTTCAGTTTGGTGATCTAGTCTTGAGAGAAAATCCTAAAAATCAATCCCATTGAGAATGCAAGGGGAAGTTCGAACCCAACCGGTTGGGTCCCTTTGTCATCACCGCTACTTTTGGCTCTGGTGCCTATCAACTCTCAATGACTGAAGGAGAACAACTTTGAGAACCAATCAACGTTCTCCATCTGAAGAAATTCTATGCCTAAGGCATTCAGTCTATGGTAAAATGTCCTAAAAAAATCTTAAAAATTGGAAAATGTTCTGAGAAAAATGAACATCTTGGTGAAAACATAGCAATAGGTGCCTTGATGATTCACAAAAAAATCAAAAAAATATCAAAAGTACAAAAAAAATTGAAAAAAAAAAAAAATACAAAAAAAAAAGAAAAAAAAAGAAAAAGAAAAAGTGCCTTGGTGAAAACCTGGAAACAGGCGCCTTGGTAGCAAAAATAAAATCTCTACCAAGATGGTGAAAACCCAGCAAATGGGTGCCACTTGTTTCAAAATGCTCCATCTATTAGTGCAATCTTGGTCTTTCCCAACTTTCAGTTTTGCTTTAGTTTGTACATATCTCCTGCTTTGTTTTTGCATTTCCAGTTTTCAATAAGTCAGTTTGTCCACCAATCTACTCCAAGTGTCTGTATCCTATCAATGTTCAAACTTGGGGGCAATCAATGTCATATCCTATGGTCTCCAGTATATCTTAGATGTATCATATCCAGTCAGATTCCTTTGAAGCTTCATGTGAGTGAGAGAGTCAGTCTTGTCTCCAGAAAGGATTTTGCATCTACAACAACAATCAAACATCAAAATTCAAATTGAAAACAATCTGTGCTTTTCATGCTTTTATCTCCTTGTATGCTTACTGATTCGCATTGAAATTTTTGCACATTGTGTCCCTTCGAGCTCTTCGATGATGTCCTTTATAGGATTTAGAGAGTGATGACTGGGGGCATAATCTTTTCTTTGTTTTCTACTTGTATGTGAAAATCTAACAACTTTGAAAATTCTGGATTGAAATGGTGTCCAACTGTAAGAGCCTTTATCTCGAATTGGATGGCCATGTGTACCTCGACCATTGATACCCAGATGATTCAAAGAAGTTTGATCTAACTATTATCTTTGTGAGTGAGTTCTTTCTCCTATTGTGAAACACGATCTTACCTAAGGATGTGAATGATAAAGGGTCACTACGAGTAATTCACATTGGATTTAGAATGGTCTCTTGGCTGTTTGATGTGTTTGTAATGCAAGGCATATTTAGGTCATCACGATGTTTATATTTTGATGCTTATACAAATTGCTATATTAAAATGGACATGATATTCAGGTCATCTTGGCGTTTGTGCCTTGGTGCTTATATCTAATCCGACATTCCAAAAACAAAATCAATATTCATATGTCCATGGTTTCCTAGCCAGTGGGTGTTGTATTGATTCTTGCGCATATAAATCGATATTCATATGTCTACGGTTTCATAGCTAGTGGGCATTGTATTGATTTATCCGGTTACCTAAAAGTTCAATGATGATAACAAATCGACACATGATCAGTGAGTAGGTCCTAGGTCCTAGGGTTGCATTATCATCCTGCATGTTTCTTTGCATTTTTGCATGTTGCATGATCTCACAATGTTTGACAACACTTCAAAGCTTAAAAGATTTTTCAATTACCTATTCAAATCTAACAAGAGCTAAATCTTACACGAAGGTTCCTCCAACAAAACAACAAGTAGAATCCTTTTTCGGGATCAAAAATCAAAATCTGAGATTATTTATATTATTAATTACTTGCATATTCAACCTTCGATCATCACAGAAATCCATAATTTAACTTAACTGATTATCTTGCATCAAACTATCAAAATTTCAACTTGGTCAACTATGGTCAACTCATGGTTTAACCTAGTCAAATTTGGTCTTTTGGACCTCCAAACGATGTAGAATGTGTTCTTGAACGTGTATAACCACTTTTCCAATCAATTTACATGCTTCTAAACTATCAACACTGACTTTTCTTGTTAGATTTCAATTTTAATCCCGAAGGGGGCATGGTATTGCACATCATTCAAAGTCTGTAATCAAATTTGAAATCATATTTTTATGGAAATCATATCTTCCTCAGTGATCAAGACAAACAATCACATTTAGTTATTGATTCATCAAAAGTCCTCATCGCTTGGGGCAAATCTATCATCACTTGGGGCATATCAGATTCATCAAGATCCATATCAATCTGGTATCCTCCTAATCTTGTAATCTATATCAGTTTTTGCAACCATCAGATCATAGTGTTCTTTCCTTGGTTCTTCGACAACTGAAGGATTCGGATGTGATACCTGCTAGTTCTGCTAAGACAATCGAGTCTAGAATCGGTCACTCACTTCTTTGCAATCATAAGGTTTGGAATCAGGCGTTTTGACACTTTTTCGTAATCATAGGTTCATTTGCTATTATAGTGAACATTATCTTTGGTCATTCAAGACCTATTATCTCCATATCAAATCAATATCAATCAGCTTCTGTCTCATATCAATTATCAATTTTGAATCCGTTTCATATCTTTATCAAACACAAACTGTCTTTGAACCACTGCGCTTCGCACAATAATTCAAAGAGGGGCAAAATGTAATACCCCAAAAATGGGCTATAAGTTCATTAATCTCCTATATCAACAATTCAAATGAAATCGACATCAAAGTCCTAATCTAAGGCACATCTAAATATCATCGAATCCTAATTGATTATCTTAAATTCTGCATCAGGGAATATTCCTAGTAATATTTTTAATTATCTTAATTATCTTTAATTTAATGATTATTTGGCAATAAATCACATTTATCCTAAGTTTGATTAATTGAATATTTTCATATTTAATTAATTAGATTTAATATCTTGCCAAATTAATTATGTAATTAAATTTAATTCTATCTATTATTAATTGTATTATTTAATTTTGACAATAAATCTAATATCTTATGAATAATTGATTAAATTCTTATTTAATTAATTAAAGCAAGTTGTCATTATTTAATAATATAGTTTTTAATAAAAGTTTGATAAAATAGTTAATTAACCCATAAATTAATTATTTTATTTCAAAAATCAGTTAAGTTGAGAATAAATCACTTTATTTATTTATTAAATCATAAATTATCTATGTGCACAATCAAAGAGCAGTTAAACTCCAAATCAGAAAATCAATGCAAAGTGTTGACTTTTTAGAACTCAACATCCTTTTGGAGTTCAAAAAGCTGATCTAAACTCTAATTTGAGTTAAAAAGCTATTTTTGCATGATTTGCATGTTTTTGTGAATTAAATTATCTTTATTATTAGATAACTCAAAAATCAAGCTGAGTTAATCTAAGTGATTTATGGCTTTTCTCCATTCACCTCCAAAGTCTTGGATTTCTATAAAAACAAGGCTCAGCTCTTCATAATTCATCTCTAAAATCTCTCAAATTTGCATCCACGAATTTGCACAATCACGTTGGAGAATTAGAATTGGGAAAATCAAAGCTCTTGTGAATCGACACCTTTGTGAGATCAATTTCAAATTCATAGCTTTCATATTATTGTTAGAATTTTCATTCTCATATCATATCATTTCTAGATTAGCATTGCATATCAATTTCCATATTAGATTAGATTTCATATCAAGTTTTTTTATTATTATTGCATAGAAAATTAAAAAAAAATAGATTAATTGCATTCAATTCATATCTAGATCAATTGCATTCAAATCCTTCATTTAGGTGTCATCTAGGTCACTGATCTCAATAACAATATGAAAACATTAATGTCGCACCTACTAGAAGGCAGTAAATCGCTTGGTTAGAGTAGATTTCAATTTTGCACGATTTTGATTATAGCTAACCTCTAATGTTTTACTGAAGTGTTGTGTCTATAGATCAGGTACAAAATTCACACACACACTACTGTCGTCACCTATTTTGAAAACAAGAGGGACTTGCTGGTTGGGAGTGTCATCTTTTATCTCCATGGTTCCTCCTTGGGCTTGCTGCTCTAGTTCCGCAGCTCTAACAACCTCTTCAATCAGATTCTCAGATTTCTTGACTTTGGCTTCCTCATTAGAACTGATGACTGGAGATGATCCTACTCCACAAGTCTTCTCTAGTGGGATCTCCTTTTTAGGTGGTTGATCATCTCCACCCGCTGGCTGAGCTGGTCCCTTTACTACAGATGAAGCTAGCAAAGAGGAGGATGCAGGAGCACTCATCGACTCGAATGTAGGATCCTGTTGAGGGGTGGGATTTCCAGATCTCTTTGTCCTTCCCATCATCTACTGGGCCCACTTATAAGTTCTCTTGATGACTTTAGCTATTAAGGTTTCCAAATCTTCTATGGCTTGACCTTGAACTGGCTCATAGCTCATATGATAGGGCTTGATCTGGTCCCGGTATGTATCGGTGTACATATGTTCACCATCATCAACAATTCCCTCAATATAGATATTGACGTTGACAACTTGATTTGTTCAATGGTCAATCTGGAGTAGAATCTCTCTCAACTCTCTAGCTCATCTTTGTAATTAGCCCAATAATTCTTAATTTTAGGAACATGCATGATCACAAAGTTGATCTGTAGTTGATCTTTGGCATAACTTACTAGATCAAACTATGCCCTCAACACCTCATATTTCTTTGGCTTATATCTACTCTCGAATTCCTTTATCACATTCTTAGCATTTGATCTTGATGTGCACCTATAGGCTCCAATGGTATTAGGGAATTCATAGCCTTTCTTCTTAATCCCCGCACTGATCAAGTTCACTTGCAACATTTTTCGAATCACCTCCATGAGTACAATCATGTCATCAGAGTACCTTGGCAGCTTCATGGGGAAATCATCAAAACCTGCAAGACAAAGGTATGAGAAACTAGCAAATTGAATAAAGAAGCTCCCAAATTGGGTGATGAATTCCATAGCCTCTGGTGAGAACCTCCATTTTGGGTATCCTTGCAATTCTCTGCACAACCTCATTGGAAACAAGTCATTAACACTAATGAACTCAGCATAGCTATTTTGCAACTTCAAATGGGGGAAGAAATCATAAATTTTTACATCATCTTCATATTCTTCTAGCCTAGGGAGTCTTGGCCATACTTGGAATGTAGCTAAAACATATATCAAACATGAAGACATATACAAACTATTCTAGTACTTGGTGAGATTCAGAGCATTGGACAAATTTTAACTTACTACTTGAGCCCAGTCTATATAATGGTGCTCAGTACATATTACCTGGACTAAGAAGAAGTAATGTTCTATGAAGTTCAATGCATCACTTTCACCTTTAATCCTATGAAGGAGCACCAGGACATCGACGATCTCGGCCTTCAAATCTATCCTAAAAAGTGTCTTTAGCACTTTTCCCTTTATGCTTCTGGCCTTTTGAAACCATGAATCCATGATTTATTTCCTCTGCCTCATCTTCTTCTCATTGTATTCTAATGTTGCAACTGAGAAGTTCATGTTTGAGAATTTCACTCATTCTGGGATATGGAGACTATTCTGCACAACCTCTCTATCAATAGAGAGGAGTACTATGTCATCCGGTAGTAAGATTTACTTTGTATCTAGGTTGAACCTAGCTATACATTCTTAGATTAGCTCAAGAGCTTGAACTACAATAGGAAACCCAGTGGCCTCAACCAAACCACTCCTTTTGAGCTTCTGTGTCATAGGATGAATGTTCTCCTCATTCAATCTTCTTTGTAGGTTACCCAGATCATAGAATTTGAGGGATGTATTGGTCAAATTTTGCCATTCTGATGTAATCCTGTTCAATCCATTGAAACCCATGAATCTAGTGGCCATAGCTTCTAATTATGCTTTTGATTTACAATTAAAATCTTTGGAGGATGTTGTGAGGTGATTTGAAAAATTGTGGGAAATCAAGGGAGTATGAAGAAGATGTGAAAATTTGGTAATTTCTTCTTGATTGTTTGAGTCTTTTATAAACAGCTTGCCTCCTTACCATTACTTTGCATATCTCGCACCACATAAGTGATAGATTTTAAATTTTTTTTGTTAAATTTCTAACGTTAAGATTTGAATTAAATGCACCTTATTAACGACCTTAAAAAATCACTTTTACCCATTTTGAGTAGCTGTAACGGTAACTTAATCTGTGCAGTGGATTTTTACTTTTTCGCTACCCATATTGCCTTTGTCAGAAAACACACTTCGAAGGTAGAAACTTGATTGTGATGAAATTGGAGGAGTGATTTTCCAAAACTCCATAATTGACCCATTTCATTATCAATTCTTTCTGAATATCAAAGCGGACTATCTTCAACATACCAAATCATTCAAAACTTGTGACTTCTTGTGCTTATTTCTTCACAAGCTGTCGCTTCTTAGAAATCAACCTTCTTAGGTGATTCTCTAATAAGGGAGGAGTTAACAGCCAATTCCCTGAGAATGGGCTCTTATTCAATTAATACTTAATTTTTATTAACACAAATTTGGTACATGACTAGTTGCTTTTGTTTCTTGCATCAGAAATGAAATTTCATAGTTTATGAGTATATTATTTTAAGATTTATTATTGGAATGCATTGATAACTCCATGAGTTAATTTTATCTTTAGCTCACAAGTAATTTCACATGACATGATAATTCTAAAGTATTCAATTTATAGTTTTCATTATGACTTTTAGTCTTATCATCTGTGTATCTAGATGCATCGATACATATGTTTATTCTAATTTTTGATGAATATTGATACATAATAATCATATTTAGTTTTAATTATGACTTTTATTCTTATCATTTGTGTATCTAGATGCATCTAGATGTATGTTTATTTTAATCTTTGACGAATATTGATACATAACAATCAAACTAATAGCATATGCTATTAACGTCATTTTAGTAATTTTTTAGTAGATCTGACATCAAGATTACAACTTGTCGATGACATTGTCTATAAAGCACCCCAACTGATCCATTTGGTGTAATTATTAATTAAATGTGTTCTGTCAGGAAATGGAACACAATGCCAACGCATTCATAGGGCGTCGATGAGAAGTGAAGGTCTAGTCAGAGAAAATGCACAAAAGATAAAACTATCTACCATTCAAAAACAAGCCATTGGACATGATTTATTGACTTTTAATATCATAGAATGTGAAAGGGTGATCTTTTCCCCTTATAAAAATCTCCAACGTTTTCAAATCACATGGCTAGGAAATGTCTTTATGCCCTGTTTCTTGAATCATGTCATTTTCAATCTGCCTCTGAGCATCCCTTCCACACAGCTGTTCAGTTTTGATGATTAAAAAATTAATATCTGTTGTACGTGTGGAATTATTCATTGGTAAGACCAAGGTGCAAGTTGAATATAATACCCCAGTAGAAGGGGAGAACATCTTAAAACATAGGAGCCAAGTTGTGGGTGGAGGAAAGCAAAAATGTCACAGAAAGGTGAGGCCGAGCTGGTCGAGGATTGCAGTGGTGTAATCAACCTCTACAACGTGTTGGATACAATTGTCTGAAGGAGATTGTTGGAATGATTATGTGTTGTCTTTGATGTCACACAAATGTCATATCAATTGTCAGCTTAGTTGGTCAGCAAAGCAGTTCCCAGTGTCTACCGAGACCTCTCGGGTGTCAAAAGAAAAGTATGGTAGAAAATAGTGTTAACCGAGCTTCCTCGGTTATCGAAGGAAAGTTAGTGTCTACCGAGTTCACTTGGTCTCCAAAGGATGTTGAAGAATTTGTAGTACTTACCGAGTTCTCTCGGTCACCAAAGGAAATCTTTTTTGGATTAATGTTTATCGAGCAAGGTCGGCCCAGTAAAGGATTTTGTCTATTTGAGAAATAAAGTTGGTTTATTCTAGCCGACTATTGTAATGATTAGTAATGTTTTGTAATAATTATTAGTGCTGACTTGACAATCTAAATGGTATATATATAGAAGGTCAAGTTGTGAATTATGAGGATGCAAGTGAAAAAATAGGAAGAATAGTATGAGCGAATTTTGAAGGATGATTAGATATCCCTGAAGAGCAGAAGAGATATATTAGATCAGGAAGGATCTAGTGAAGCAGAATAGAGATCTGTAATCAGCAATTCAGTTGCATCACTATTCAGGTCACTTCATTATTACTTTCTTACCATTGTAGCAGTGATTTCAAAATCTCCTAACCGAGTTGGTTTAATAGCCATTTTGTAAATCCTCTAACAAGGTGACAGTTCTATTGAATTGTTTCAAGACCTCTTACAAGGCCACTCCTAGCAGGGTGATTAAATCCTCTAACAAGGTCACACCTAACAGTGTGTTTTGTAACCTTTTATCGGGTTGGCTCCTAATAGGGCATCACTTCAGAAGAGTGAAAATTAGTAACTAGTTACATTGGTGGTTTTTCCCATATTGGGTTTCCACGTTAAATCTAGTGTCTCTTGTGTTCATGGTATTTTCTTTATTCATGCATGTTAATCACTGATGAATGCTTAAGAATAGTTATAATTAACACTCTCTGCAATTACTGAGTTTCAACATTTCTCTATATGTCAGCAGTAAATAATTTAATAGGACATCTAAGGGATTAGTGGTAATATTTTGTGGTTAACTGATTCACCCCCCCTCTCAGTTACTACATCCATATTTCCAACAATTGGTATCAAAGCTTTTGGTGCTTGTAGGAAGGGTTTTAAGGACCTAAACTAAAGATTAGGATGTCTTACAAGAGAGAAATTCCAAGGCTTAATAGAGATAACTTTTCAGCATGGCAAGGTCTCATGAGACTTCATCTGGCTTCCATTGGTGATTCAGGATGCAAATATATTGATCAAGAATATACTATTCCTACTGGCACATTAACTGTTGAAGACATTGTAGAGAAAAAGAACCATAACACCATGATGATAGATATTGCATCAGCCCTTAGCTATGAAGAATTTGATGAGATCAAAGACTACACAACTACCTATGAAATGTGGAACAAGCTGAAGAAAATTTATGGTGGTGATGACAATGTGAAAAGAGCCAAAGCAGAAAGCCTAAGAGGACAATTTGATCAGATGAAGATGAAAGAAGATGAAAACATTGCAAAATATGTTGAAAGGATCAAGGTGAGTGTTAGTGCAATTAGAGCTTTTGGAGGAAAAATTGATGATGAAACTATTATAAGTAAGGTTCTTAGAACATTGCTTCCTATCTATGCAATAAGAGTATATGCTATTCAAGAAAGAATATGTGAACAAAATCACAATATAACTTTGGATGCCTTAGTTGGAAGATTAACAGCTTTTGAATTGGACAACTATGATAACTATGTTCCAACTTAAAAAAATATTGAATCAGCATTTGAGGAGGCCAAACTCTCACTTAAGAAGGGCAAGAAAATCTAGTTAGAAAGTGAAGAAGAATCAGAGGTGTTGAATTCATCTCCCATGAATTCAATAATTTCTGCATTGAAAGAGGAATCAAAAGACAGGTATCAGCTCCAAGAACTCCTAAGCAGAATGGAATAGCTGAAAGGAGGAACAGATCTTTCATGGATTGTGCAAGGACTCTAATGATTGAAAAGAACATTGCTATGAAATACTAGAAGGAAGCTATTAGCACTGCAGTTCATACCTTGAACCGAGTACAATTGAGGAAAGACACATTCAAAACGCCTTATGAGTTATGGTATGGCTATAAGCCCAATGTAAGTTACCTAAAAGTATTTGGTAGTAAATGTTACATCTTGAAAGAATCTAGAAAAGGAAAACTCGATGCAAAAGGTGATGAAGGAATATTTTTGGGATATTCTTGCAAAAGTAAGGCATATAAATGTCTAAATTTGTCTACTCATAAAATCATAGAAAGTGCACATGTGAAAGTAGATGAGTTTGCAGAAAAGACTGAAGAAGAAAGCAAAAGGGAACCAGAGGATTACAGAAGATTTGTTTACATTGAACCTGATACATTGCTAGACACATCTATCAATAAAGAGACTACATCAACTGAGCCCAGTACAGTAACCAAGTCACAAGAAGAAGTTCAGACCAAGTCACAAGAAACTGAGTCTCAGCCTGAAGCGACCGAGCAAATATCTACCGAGCCTGAGAAAATTGAACCTAAAGATGAAATTCAAGAAGATGACAATGTAACTCATTCAAGAAGAAAGGAACCTGTATTGGCCAAGTATGTCAGGAAGCATCATACACCAGATCAAATTATTGGAAACAAATTAGATGGCACTATGACAAGAAGTAAACTAAAAGGTACATGTTTACTTGCTGATTTTGAACCTAAAAATGTCAGAGATGCATTGGAAAATGAAAGTTGGATTGAGGCTATGAATGAAGAAATAGAGAAAATAGATAAAAATAAGACATGGACTCTTGTACTTAGGCCTAAAGATAAAAATGTAATTGGGACAAAATGGGTATTCAAAAATAAGTTGAATGAAGATGGTCAAGTATCAAGAAACAAAGCAAGATTGGTATGTAAAGGACATTCTCAAGAAGAAGGTATAGATTATGGAGAGACTTTTGCTCCTGTTGCAAGGTTAGAAGGTGTAAGGACTCTACTTGCATATGTAGCACATAAAGGATTTAAGGTATATTAGATGGATATAAAATCTACATTTCTCAATGGTATTCTTGATGAAGAAGTTTACATTGAGAAACCTAAAGGTTTTATGGATCCAGACAAAAGGGATATGGTCTGCAAGTTACACAAAGCACTGTATGGTCTGAAACAAGCCCCTAGAGCATGGTATGAAAGATTACATAACTATCTAACTCAGATTGGTTTCAAAAGAACTAATGACAATAGTAATTTACACATCAAAGAAGGACCAGATAACAAAATTATTTTGGCAGAAATATTTGTGGATGATACTGTGTTTACAGGGAATGATGATCAGTGCAAAAAATTTTCAGAGAAAATGAACAAAGAATTTGAAATGTCTATGTTTGGTCAGATAGAATTCTTTGTTGGACTTCAAATTTAGCAGAGCAAGACGGTATCTACATTACTCAGTCTAAATACATCAAGGAAATACTTAAGAAGTTTGGTATGGAAGATTCAAAACCAGTTGGTACACCCATGTGTAATGGACTGAAGCTTACCAAAGATGATGATTCAAAAGAAGTAGATTAGACCTTATACAGATCAATGACTGGAAAATTACAGTATGTAGTACATACAAGGCCTGATATAGCCTTAGCAGTTGGTATAGTAGCAAGATTCTTAGCAAAACCTAGAGAAAATCACATGATGGCAATCAAATGAATCTTGAGGTACTTAAGAGGAACTGAAGATTATGGCTTGTGGTATAAATTTGGAGGCAATCTAGACTTAAAAGTGTTTACTGATGCTGATTGGGTAGGAAACATTGATGACAGAAAGAGTACAAGTGGTGGAGCATTTTTTCTTGGCAAAAGGTTAGTATCTTGGACTAGTAAAAAGAAAAATTGCACATCCCAATCCACAACAGAAGTAGAATACGTTGCTGCAGTAGTAAACTGCTCTAATATTATTTGGTTCAAATAGTTATTGGAAGGCATGAAAGTTGAGATCAAAGAACCAGTTGTTATGTTATGTGATAATACAAGTGCAATAAATATTTCAAAGAATCCAGTAATGCATTCCAAAACCAAACACATTTCTATAAAATATCACTTTGTCAGAGAACTGGTGTAGGACAAGGAAATCAGATTGGAATATGTTCATACAAAAGAACAAATTGCAGATATCTTCACCAAGCCACTACCTAAGGATGCATTCTTGTATCTAAGAGGTAAGTTAGGGGTCATTCCCCTATCTAAGGCTCACTAAATTGAGTTTTACTAATGCATCAACCAGAGCATGTTGAAGATCAGTCAGTTGATGTAGCATAGTCAAGGAATCATTGCATATGAATCAATACTTAAGGTACATTGGTATTCACTGGAAATGTGTTATCTTTGGCATGTGTTGTCAAAGAGAGAGAGTTTGCTGTCATTTCATGAAATTTCTAAGAAAGAGAATTTTTTTTTAAAAAAAAGAGGGAGAGTTTTCAGTCAGAGAGAGAAGTTTGCTGACAGAGGGAGATGAGAATCAGAATGAAGCTAAGGATATGTTCCTTATTCTATGCTTGCTATGAAATTTCATTGTGCTATGACATATTGTGTTTCCATCAATGTCAAAGAGGGAGATTGTTGGATACAATTGTCTGAAGGAGATTTTTGGAATGATTATGTGTTGTCTTTGATGTCACACAAATGTCATATCAATTTTTAGCTCAGTCGGTTAGCAAAGCAGTTCCTAGTGTCTACCGAGCTCAGTCGATCAGCAAAGCAGTTCCCAATGTCTACCGAGCTCAGTCGGTCAGCAAAGCAGTTCCCAGTGTCTATCGAGACCTCTTGGGTGTCAAAAGAAAAGTATGGTAGAAAATAGTGTTAACCGAGCTTCCTCGATTAAGGAAGGAAAGTTAGTGTCTACCGAGTTCACTCGGTCTCCAAAGGATGTTGAAGAATTCGTAGTACTTACCGAGTTCTCTCGGTCACCAAAGGAAATCTTTTTCGGATTAATGTTTACCGAGCAAGGTTGGCCTAGTAAAGGATTTTTTCTATTTGAGAAATAAAGTTGGTTTATTCCAGCCGACTGTTGTAATGATTAGTAATGTTTTGTAATAATTATTAGTGCTGACTTGACAATCCGAATGGTATATATATAGAAGGTCAAGTTGTGAATTATGAGGATGCAAGTGAAAAAAAAGGAAGAATAGTATGAGCAAATTTTGAAGGATGATTAGATATCCTTGAAGAGCAGCAAAGATATATTTGATTAGGAAGGATCTAGTGAAGTAGAACATAGATCTGTAATCAGCAATTCAGTTGCATCACTATTCAGGTCACTTCATTGTTACTTTCTTACCATTGTAGCAATGATTTCAAAATCTCCTAACCGAGTTGGTTTAACAACCATTTTGT
The DNA here is from genome assembly GCA_027943335.1 of Chamaecyparis obtusa. NCBI lineage: Eukaryota > Viridiplantae > Streptophyta > Pinopsida > Cupressales > Cupressaceae > Chamaecyparis > Chamaecyparis obtusa. The sequence goes on from BSBK01006563.1 coordinate 523,683, forward strand.
AAATCCTCTAACAAGGTCACAGTGCTATTGAATTGTTTCAAGACCTCTTACAAGGCCACTCCTAGCAGGGTGATTAAATCCTCTAACAAGGTCACACCTAATAGTGTGTTTTGTAACCTTTTACCGGGTTGGCTCCTAACAGGGCATCACTTCAGAAGAGTGAAAATCAGTAACTAGTTACATTGGTGATTTTTCCCATATTGGGTTTCCACATTAAATCTGGTGTCTCTTGTGTTCATGGTATTTTATTTATTCATGCATGTTAATCACTGATGAATGCTTAAGAAAAATTATAATTAACACTCTCTGCAATTACCGAGTTTCAACATTTCTCTATATGTCAGCAGTAAATAATTTAATAGGACATCTAAGGGATTAGTGGTAATATTTTATGGTTAACTGATTCACCCCCCCTCTCAGTTACTACATCCATATTTCCAACACAATGATGGATCGGTTGTTCAAGTAGATGATTCATCTATCTTTCCCAAGCCTGATAATTTCAATTATAAGCACGTCGAATACAAAGATGTAGTGATGGATGAGGCAATTGGATTGTGGGCGCACCTCTACTTGCCACCCAAAATGAACACCAAAGCACCCACCTCTCATGAGAATGGGTGGAGCGCTTAGCACTCATTACATCTAGGTGATTCTCAAAGAGTTGAAGCACAAAAATGAGCAAGGAAGGTCATCCATCCTAGTACTACTTGGCTCGAGTACACTTAATTAGAGAGTTTCCTCCTAGGTTAAACTCACTTTGCTTGCAACTCTATTTGTAAAACCTTCGACAAGTGTTGTGCCTTATGAACCATTCATTATAAATCCCTTTAAGCTCATAAATTTATTAGTAGGATATATTTTCCATAGAAAGTCAAATTGTGATATTGCTATTAAGATTTAGCTATGTATTTTTTGAGTCAAACTCATTGAACCATGTTTCGTGAGTAGTGGTTCACAAGAATCTATTTTTCATTGGAATGAATAGAGCACTTAGCACTCATTGCATCTAGGTGACTCTCACAAAGGTGAAGCACCAAGAATTCCTAGGAGTTCATCCATCATAGTACTACTCTATCTCCAAGTTCACTTAATCATGGAGTTTCCTCCAAGGTTAAGCCCACTTTTCTTGCAGCCCCACTTGAGAAAACTTCATAAAGTATTATGCCTTATGAACGATTCATTATAAATCCCCTTAAGATCATTAATTTATAATTATAATAAATTTCTATAGAAATTGAAATTGTGATATTTCTATCAGGATTCATTTGTCTATATTTTGAATCAAACCCATTGACCCATGTTACCTGAGTAGTGGTTCACAAGAACCCATCTCTCATGAGAATGAATTGAACACTTAGCACTCATTAAATCTAGGTGATGCTCATGGAGGTGAAACACTAGAACTTTCAAGGAGGTCACCCATCCTAGTATTACTCTAGTCCAAGCTTGCTTAACCAAGGATTTTCCTCCAAGGTTAAGCTCACTTTGCTTCTAATGCCATTAGAAAAACCTTTAGCAAGTGTTGTACCTTTTGAGGGATTAATTCAAACTATGATATTACTATATCGGCATTCAACTCTGTAGTTTTTGAGTCAAACTCATCAACCCATGATTCATGAGTAGAGGTTCAGAAAACTCCATCTCTCATGAGAATCATTCTTTAAAGGTTTTTGTCAAATGCTTCATGTGCATTATGTATTTGTAAGCATATTGTCATAAACATTTTCAAATCACTGCATTCTATGATAGGATACTTATTTTTTCAACAACTCAAAGGCTTTGTTTATGTTCAAATATTTCATAGATGAACATCATAAAAATAAATCTTCTTGACATTCCATGCAACTATAATATGTGACAAAGATATATGAACCATCATAGGTGGTATACTAATGGATTTCATTCACTTCATGTAAATTACTCTTCAATTATTATTTGATGTGTATTCCCTATTTGAATCTTTCATTTTGGCACATGTGGGGAGAATGTTGGTATAGGTTGTAAAATTTAGCTCTATATATTCCAATTGCTTTTTGTTTGAAGTTTTTAAAGCCTTCTAACTAAATCAACTTCTGAAAATCTTGTAATCATGAATCTATTGATATGGAGGGCCCTAGATTTGTAGCATTATGTATTGATTTATTAAACAATATAATTATTTTTCATATTTTATTGAACATTAGCTCCCCTTTATTCCTACAACTTATTTAAACTTTAAAATTTTTGAGTTTTTAAACTAATCCTTCTACTTTTATTTATTTCATAAAATTTTTCAAAATTCATAACTTTTTATTTGAAAAGTAGTCATTTCTATCATTCTCTACAAAATTGTAAGTTGTGAATATTTACCAATTCTCTTCTTCAAATTTTTACCATTCATAAATTATCTATTTTCTTTCTGCATTTACTCTTTACCATCCATAACTTATCTCTACATACTATTTTCAAAATTTTAAACCCATAACTTGGTTAAGAGTTATGAATTGGGTGGCTGCAAGAAGTTGGGTGCCAATTTTTTGCAAAAAGTGGAAGTGTTTTTCTATTTTTCAAAATTTATCTGAATTGATCTCAAAATTTGAGGCACTTAGAGATTGAATCTCGAAAAAATTCACTAATAGAAATTGTAGTACTTGGAGTCTACTTTTCAAATATATAATTTATTTTAATACCCACATGGTATAAATTATATTTTGATAGGCATATTTGAAAACCACTTTTTCAAAATGTCTGTTTCAGGACCATACCACATCCGTGTATAGCCACCATATTTTGACACAAATAAATGAATTTTTTAAAATCCTTTTTAGGGAAGATACCTAAGACATAGAATATTGATGAGAATATTTTTTCTTATTTTTTTGTTTTGTAAATTATTTTTTATTAATTTTTAATTAACAATAAAGCTTATTTTTCAAACCTCTCGTGTACGGCCACCATAATTTAATATAATTTTTCTTTTTTTCAGAAATCCTTTTTTTTAAATTCAAAAGAATTGAATCCAGATTGATGACATATAATTTATTTTTAAAAATACTTAAAAATTAAAAAGTTATTAAAGTTTTAGTGAGTCTCACTATTTTACGTTTATGTACCACTATCAACTAATAAATAATGTAAAAATAGTAAAAATAACCATATTATTATGAAATTTATATTTTTAGAATCGTGATAGTGAGATCTTTAATGGGTTTTTGTTTTGTCAAAAAAATCGATCCAGAAGGGCTTAAAAAAATTACAGTAAGCCTTAAAATTTTTATTCCAATGCCTTAGCCAAAATTTTGGAGGCTAAGACATAGGCTTGGTCTCACCAAACCTATCCCAAACCAAAAATTGAGGCAAAGTGAAAACTCCTGTGTGCATATTTTAAGAAACGGGCACTCGTTATTTAAATTCAAAAAATGGGCACCCGTTTCATAAATTTAGAAAAATGTGTTTAAAAAAACATTTTAAATTAAAAAAAAAATTTAATTTTTTTTAAAGAAACGGGTACCCATTTTTCAACAAATGGGTGCCCGTTTCTGGAAAAATGGGTACCCATTTTTTGAATTTCGGATCGGATGTTTGAGCCTAAAACGGGCACCCGTTTTAAAAAAATGGGTGCCCATTTCAAGCGGCGCAAATTTTCAAGCCACGGACTTCCATGGAATTGGCACACAACTTTTTGCATGTACCTAATTATTATTTCATAATGCATAACTCACATGTTCTCCATTAAGTATTTATGATTCGTAACTTCGCATTTACTTTTCACCATTGGAAACCCTCTGTATTCACATTTTAAAACTCATAAACTAGTTATGAGTTATGAATGGTGACTTCACAACATTTAATTTGTCAAAATTACAACCTCATTGTAGTTTTTCCATTTTTTAATTTTTAACAAGTGAATATATTTAATTTTAATTTTAATTTAGTTTTCTTCACTTCTCCTTGCCTCTTTGGAATATTTATCACAACTTCTAATTGGGAAGGAATTTAACTTTGAAACTTTAAATATGCACCAATGAGGATGAGGCAATCATAAATGTGGAAGAGTTTATTTATGACAGAGATTTTCAAGCTAAAATTTTAATGATTTCTAGATATAAATGATTAAAAATATAAGCATTAAAATTTCACAAAGTATAGAGTGGGTCATCACAAAATTTGTTCACACAGCCCAGAAAAATACCCGGGATATGCCATTAGAGCTATTACCTCAATATTTTAATTATTTTTGTTTTTTGATTGATACATAATAATCCTACACATGAAAAAGACATGGAAATGAAAATTTTAAATCTACATTGGCCTAAAAATTGTGGCCGCTCAATAATTTATGAAGGTTTCAATCAAATACAATTCGTTGAATATTATCAAATGTCTAAAATGGACCCAAACCAAAAGCAAGATGATGTAAACATTGATCCTTGATAATTAAATATTATCAATATTGTATAACATTTCTCATATTTATCGTGAAGGTAATTTGGTCGTGGATGGGTTTGTAAACTCATTTGTTGTGCAATCTAATCTAAAATGATGGGGAATAAATGATACCATAACTGCAGATATTAAATTACTTATTTAAAATTTTGGAAAGTGATGCTAATTTGGAGGTAATTTTGGGAATGATGGATTTGAAATCTAAACCCATGTGAAGTGGCATGGTGACAAGACCAACTATCATAAAGGTGCCTCAATACATTAATGGTTTTACGATTCCTATTTATTATAGCTTGATTATTTTTATGGTGGTTTGGGTTCTCTATTTTCCCACTATAAAATGGGTAGACATAATAGATTTTAACAAATTATCTACCAAAAATAGTACAAAAATGCCATATTTTGAAGTGAATTATTTATTAAAGGCCTAGCCCCCTACATTGAGAAGTTGTGTGGTTCAGATTTGCAAGTAGCAACTATATTTGTAGAGGGATGAGAGGAGGGTATTCTCAAATATGTTAGTATTGAGTTTCTTGTTTTAGAAGAAATTTTTGCAAAGGTGTATTATATACTAGTGGAGGGAAGAAAATTATTTAAGGACAAAAATAGTATATATGAGGCAATGGAAATATTCTTCAATAAAGGCAATAGGGAAAAAGTTAAAATGAATTCTAATGGTAGATATGATAAGAATACTATTAATCCTCTATTGGTAGAAAGAGTAGGAGGAGTAATTGCGAGGTATTTGATGGTTGATGGTCAATTTTTAGCCTTTTCATCTATCACTTTGTCATCTTCAATAATTTTAAGCAAAACAAGTGCATTTCATTTATTTTTTTATTATCTATTTTAGTCTTTGTCTCATAGTTTTCAAAGGTTCATAGTGTTGGTTGTGGATTATTCCCTTTGATCTTCAACTTTCAGATTTACACTTTGATGGATAATGTAAATAAAATCCTAATTCTATCACCACTCCAAAGTCCACAAGGAACTGACAAGGATAAAAGGATCCTTCTACACTTTGAGCTTCAGTGCTCAGGCGGGTGTACCCTTGACTCACTTCTCTAAAAGAGTCTAAAACAATATTCCACTATATCTCATATAGAATTGTTAAAGGTTTATCAAATGATGTTTGTGTTTGTGGTTCTTAACCATGCATACCTCAAGAGGAAAGACCAGTGCCTTATCCCAGGGCTCAGAGTCACCTAACTATATACCTCAACTAAATACCTCAACTCAAACACAATGGAAACCAAAGTAAGTGCTTTGCCTATTACCCCTTTCCCTCGAGCACAAGGACATCAAATTCTATACCTGGCTGCAAACTCACTGAATTCACCTAAAAGGTTTTAATCCTAACTTTGTTAGAAACTCAGAGATGAATTCAAAATACTCTTTGTTTACCATACATTAACACACTTTGTGATATTAACATATATGAGCTCAGAGACAAGCAAGAAGACATACACAAGATACAAGATTGGGATTCAATGACATTTTCATTAACAAATCCAGAATCAACATACAATTAGAATGACACCAAGACAAGAGAAGTCACAAAACTAGACTTCTATCAGTATATTACAGTTAAGAACCAAGGACCAAAAAACAACAATGTTTTGGAACCCTTGTAAAAAAAAAAAAATCTGCAACTTATACCCCCTAGTCATCTTGAAAATCTACAACAAGCTACGGATGACTAGGGTTAGGGCTTCAACCACCCAACCTGCTAGAAGCAGTCACAAAATTTACTGCAAATACACCTCGAGCCAAGAAAGTCCTTCATCAGGTACCAAATCAACCTCTGTAATTAACCGCATACACCCTGGACCACATTGCGAACAACAACCAATCACTTCTCACCAAATAGGGTTGCTTCTGCATTGAAAACTAGTCCTTTCTCATCACTGGAAACCCTCAAAAAATTTGAATTTGAAAACAAATGGCTACATCTTTGGTGCCTAGCTCATCAGCGGTTACGATTTGAAATTTAATCTAGCTTTAAGTCACGGCCATTGATCCTCTTACTTTTCACGAGCTTTAGATCTTCACTTAACCTTAGATAGCATCAACGGCTATAGCTAGACTGCTAAGTTAACTTCCTTGCACCTTACCCCAGTGGTGATATGATGGCCACAAGATCTGTCAGCCCTTTAATCACTTTAGAAACCCAGTGGCCCCACTTAATAACTCTGCAACCGCGATACCATTAGTGGTCACATGATCACATAGCTTGGAAACTTAGCTATGCGAACATGCAACAAGCCTCCACAGAAAAAGACAATGGGCCCACTAACAAGCCACATCAACACCTCAGATCAACTAGAAGACCCCACCTGGGCCCGCCCGATGCCACATGTCATCACACCATTCACTGATCCATGCCCGGTCATACTGACACAGGACCCACCTTCCACAAATTTTTGAAAATGAACGGCTGGCGTAAGATCTCATGGCTCTAACAAATCCCATGAGAACTTACACCGGCCGTAGGATCCATCCTCATCATAGACCCCTTTGACAACAGCCCCACACCTAAGCACATCCATGTCAACCAATAAGAAACCTCCACCTACGCAGACATGTCACACTGGACCCACTATGGACAACAAACAACCTGGCAAGATGGAACAAAATCGATTGATGGTGCATGATCTCAAAGGCTGAGATTATATGCCGACCATTGATTAAAAGCCTTTCACTGCGGGCCCCTCTGACATTAACCAACTCATCACCATCTACGCAACAAAAGCTAATGGGCCCACCTACCATAACACCAAATCACTACCATAGACACATGTCAATCAGTCACATGATCGCATAGCCAAAAATTGGGCTATGCGACCATGCAATAGCCAATCATAAGCTGCGACATGTCCGCCATCAGGACCACACCAAAGAAGCCTCATCCCTTTAGAGGATCAGACGGTTGTCATGAAAGCGCAAGAAATAAACCTCATGCATCTTCACCATGCAAACTTGCGGCAACCATCGATCCTATCTGAAATTTAACCATGATGGAAGCATAAGAAGAGACAAACTACCAAGAACTCAGTGACTACGTGACTAACTGTCCTCCAAGTCATGAGATGTCAGCCGCTAACCACCAGGAATGAAGAAACCACGTGACTACACAGTCGCCAGGTCGCTGGATAGAAAATGTAACTGCCAGGAGACTTGGAGAAAGCGTGACTAACACCTTGCAAAGACTGGGCCCCACCATCCATCACACCTGTGCACTAAAGCAAAGCAAACTGCTAGGTAGCCGAACAAGAACTGGGACCCACATGGCCAGGTGGCAAGCGGTCGCATGATCGCATGTCAGAAAAGTCTGACATGCTTCCATGCGATAGCCAATCAGGAAGAGCCTAGACCCACCATCCACGTCGGGCTTGCGCAGTTGAGGGAATGTCAAAAACACACAAAATTTTTGGCACCATAAGACAAGTGCACAAAGCTTGAAGGAAAAGGGTGGAAAACAACGCAGGTTTTCAATAGACCAAAAGATAGAAAGGAAGCCAAAAACATCACAAGTTTTCAAAAACACTGTGGGTTTTTGACGCTGAGGGAGAACTTTAAAAATTCTTCTCACAGACCTTGAAACTCAAAAATCTTACTAGGTTTTGCACATTAGTAGATGCGACCTGGGCTGAAGTAAGGTGACACACAAAGAGCACAAGGCAGGAGCGCACACCATAAAACCAAGTGGATTACCATTGCAAGAAAAGGCTGAGACTGCAAGCTGGGTAGAGACAACAAAACAAAGACTGCAAGGAACAGGCCAACGTCACAAGATTTTGCAATGATAGAAAAAAGGCCTAACAGTGGCTCTGTCTAGGGATGTATGCCTCCTGCAGGCATAGCAAGGACTTAGAATCACTGGTAAAAGCAGACCATCCCACAGGACAAAATTGCAGAGAGCAAGGAACAAGCAGGGAAAGACCAAGAAATAGGACCAAAAACTGATAGACCAAGGCAAAATAGGGTAGGGGCAAGCAACCAATATACAAGAATTTACAAAATGTACAACCCTAAATACTATTCATGGAAAATAGAGTACCTCAAATGAAGTACTGCTTCAAGAATTGTCCATGAACTGGCAACTCTTGAATATCACCATTAAAACCCTTGATGATGTAAGAATCTTGGCCCCATTTCTCATGAATTAGATATGGCCCTAACCAGATGGGATCAAATTTACCATGCTTCCCCTTATCCTCCAATCTGGCATTCCAAACTAACACCAAATCACCAGGTTCAAACTTTCTGTCAACAGTCTTTTTGTCATATAGATTCTTAACCTGCAACTGCAATTTGGCATTCCTTGCAACTGATTCTCTTCTAGTTTCATCCAACCTAATGAGGTCCTCAATTCTCAACTGCATCTCATCATCAATGTCATCATCATACAACTACAAAAATTTGTACATCTCCAATAAATTGTTCTGAGGCATTCTAGCATGAATTCCATACACCAGGTCAAATGGTGCACAACCAATTGCCCTCTTCACAGTTACCCTATCAGCCCATAAAACTAATGGTAGCTTTGAATTCCATGCCCTCTTATTCTTCTCCAGAATTCTCTTCAAGATTTTAATCAAGCCCTTATTAGTAGATTCTACTTGACCATTTCCTTGCGGATGATAAGGTGAGGAATTAGAAATCTAAATTCCCAAACCTCTGCAAAAGTCCTTATATTCGGTAGACTTGAAGCACATAGCATTGTCACTCACTATCCTCTCAGGGCACCTAAACCTTGTAACAATATTGTTCATCAGGAAATCAATTACCACCCTGCTAGTTGCATTCCTTGTAGGTACAACTTCTACCCACTTTGTAAAATAATCAATGGCAACTAAGATCCATGAATGTCCTCCACTTGACTTATTTTGTATCTCCCCTATGAAATCAATTCCCCATTGCTGGAAAGGAGCCTAAACTTCTACTGGTTTTAATGGTACATTACTTAAAAACTTAAGCTTACCAGAGAACCTTTGACAAGCATCACATCTCCTTACCAACTATTCTGCATCCCTAAAGATTATGGGCCACCAAAATCCTAATCTCAAGATCTTATGAGAAGTTGTTTTACCCATATAATGTCCACCACAAACTCCCTCATGCATCTCCTTCAACAACACATTAGCCTGATTCTCATCTACACATTTCAACAGTATGCAATCTAGATTTTTTCTATACAACTTACATTTCACAATTACATACTTAATGGCCTGTAACTTCAATGTCCTCTTTTGATTATCATTCATACTATCTGGACACCTCATGTTTCTCAAATAGTAAATAATATCCTGATACCAAATACAATCATCCATATCACATGTATAATCAATTTCAGAATAATTTACCTGGTTTGCATCTAGATTGGATTGGGCCATTAGTCTTGCCAATCCTTGACCTCTAACCAACTTAGTGATCTGGATCTCAACATTGAATTCTTGGATCCTATTGATCCATCTGCATCTTCTTCCAGACACCTCTTGCTGTGAGAAAATATCCTGCACAGCTGCACTTGGCACAAAAGCAGTCACAACTGCTCCCATCAAGTAACATCTAAAGGCCTTGATTGCCTTCACAAGTGCATAAGCCTATTTTTCATTTATATCATATTTCAATTCTGCAGCCTGCAAAGATTTACTAAAAAATGCAATAGGCTGCTCAAAACCATCCTTATTCTTTTGTAACAGAACTGCAGCAACAGTGTGAAAGGATGCAAAAGAAAAGATATGCATTGGGACACTATAATCAGGTGCCTTTAGCACTAGTGCATCTTTGATAGCCTACTTGATATTCTTGAAAGCCACATCAGGCTCACCCTCCCAATTGATTACAGATCCCTTCTTCAACATCTTGGAAATAGGTCTAGTAACCTCTACAAAGTTTGTCACAAACCTTCTTAGAAAATTGACCTGACCAAATAAAGACTGAATCCCTTTAACATTCTTTGGCCTCTAAATTTTATCAATGGCTGCTACCCTCTCTGGGTCAATTCTCACTCCTTGCTTCCCAACTAAGTGGCCAAGAAACCTACCTTCTGTGACACCAAAAGCACATTTCCTTAGGTTTAATGAAATGCCAAATTCCAAGGCCCTCATAAATATTTTTTCTAAATGAGCACAATGGTCCTCTTCCTTCTTGGAATAGGCAGTTAAATCATCCTGATACACAACAAGGAAATCATTAATGAAGTCTGAAAAGGCAACATCCATTGCCCTCTGAAAAGTAGCACCAACATTTGTGAGTCCAAAAGGCATTCTCAGATAAACATATGTTCCCCAAGGTGTTGTAAAGGCTGTCTTGAATTGTTTTGATTCCTTAACAATGACCTAATTGTAGCCAGAGAAACTATCCATCATTGACATCAATTTTGATCCGGTTACTCTTTGCAACATAGCCTCCATATTGGGCAAACAATAATTATCTTTCAATGAGCTTATGTTCAAATTTCTGAAGTCCACACAAAGCCTAATGTCACCATTCTTTTTTCTTACAAGGACAAGATTTGACACCCAAGAAGAATGCCTTATAGGTTTGATAATGCCAGCATCTCTCAACTTCATTAATTCTTCCTGCATCTTGGGTGCCAAAGTAGGATTAATAGGCCTTTGCTTTTGCCAGAAAGGTTTAGCATCTTCTCTCAATGGAATAACATGCTAAAATAAATCCTCTCTATAAACCTTTAGGTCATCATATGACCATGCAAAAACATGCCTGAATTTCCTCAATAATTCAATCAAAGGTTTCCTTACCTTTTGAGATATATCTCTACCAATGTATACTTTCTTAGGTGCCTCATGTGATCCAAGATTTATCTCCTCAAGATCAACATGATCTTCTCCTTTGATATTATTTTGAACTCTATCTTGGTTGTCAAAGATAGTCTCCAAAACAACAAGCCCCTTGGGTACCTTGTTAGTTCTAAGCTAAATGACCTCATTGCCTAAGACAACCTCCCTTCCTTCTATTGACTCAACCAAAGCTGAAAAATTAAGTTCCTGACCATGATACTGATCCTTGCAATCCATAAACTTCAAAATATCATTATCATCATCAAAAACTTGCCAATTATCAATATTGTTTGGTATACTAGGCCTAGCCTGAATTTCAACTTTAGAAATACCAGAGAATGTAACATCATTAGGATTGATTGCAATATTGGCCAACAAGTCAGCCATCTTGTTGTTACTCCTATCCTTCCACTCAATATTGAAGGCATCAAAATGCTCAATCAAATCCCACACTACATTCCTATATTGTTTCAACCTTCTATTCTTGGAAGCATACACTGACTTGACTTGGGACACCACCAACTCAGAATCACCAATAACACTTATGCATTTAATACCATACTTTTGTGCCAACCTCAATCCTAACAACAAGGCCTCATATTCTCCTATATTGTTGGTACAAAAGAAATTCAATGTGAAAGAGAACTTTTAAGTGTTTCCATCAGGAGAAATAAGTAAAATACCTGCTCCTGCACCATCTTTGTAGTTTGCACCATCAAAGTACATGACCCACAAATCACCCTTCACAGAGTCAACACCTACCTCAGTAGAAATAGGTGACAAAATATGTTCATTTTCAAATACAGGGATCTCTACCCTAAAAGCATTTACATCAGTATCCACAAAACATGTAGTTTCATTATCTATGTTTCTCTCAATCATGTGGCATACTCTTGGCTCTCGTTCAATCTTGACAAACTAATCATCAATCTTGAAAGTTGCATAGGAAAAATCACATTCTAAACTTCCACCCATGGTAGCACTCCATCTTCTTGATAGCAACATCCCATAATGAGGGGGAATATCCACCACCTAAACACTCATTGTTAGCTCTTTCTCTAGATATGCTACCAACCTATATGGCATTGCATTGATAGTCTCAATGACTGGTACCTCCCTCTGATCCATTGCACAATGCCTACCCTGCACTATATCAACTTTAAGGCCCAACCTCTCCATGATTTTGAAAGGCATGATAGTATTACAGGCACCACTATCAATCATACAATTCCTTAATTTCATCCCATTCACAAGGACACTTAAGAAGAATGGGTCAATATTTTCAAGGCTGGCATTGACAGAACTGTCCAAATATATTGGAGGAATTTGAGACATAATTCCCTGAGCAGAAACATCCTTCAAAGCTTTATCCTGAGATCCATTGCATGAAGTATCATTTTTGTGAGTATTACCAACCCATGCAATAGCCTTATCTTTATGTTCAGGGATCCTCAAAAATTCTGACAATGGAACCTTAACCGTAATTTGTGACAATACAGATAACATCTCAATAGGGGTAGAAGCAGGAATCTCAATCTGCACTGCCTTAACATCCTTTTGCTTGTCTGACATATTAGGTGTATTGACCACCTTCATTTTTTCAATCTTAGCCATTGTGTCAACTGGATTCTCAATCTCACAAGAGATCTTTTCAATTCCAACTCCCTTAGGCTCACAATGCTTACTTTTTACACTCTTTAATTTCACCATGTGATCAACCTTTGATTTGTTCTCGTTAGGTTCTCCGGAGTTGGTACTCTTTATAAACATTCCTGCAACTTTCTCATTTATGTTCCTTACCACCATGCCTCTAGTTTTCACCTGGGCAATCATTTCTGCAGTAATCCTCTCCATCTCTTCTCTAGAAGGTCTTCTCAAACTTACTGGCTCAGGAGAAGAGTTCATGTTACATGTTTTTTGATCAATGCATTCATCATCAGAAAAAACCTCTTGATGAAAAAGGGCCTGATTATGTCTCTTAACATTCACATCTACCTCTTCATCAAAATCAGAGTCATCTTCATATCCTAGACATGAAGAAGCCATGTTGCAACCAACATCATCCTATTCTTCTTCTTGTTCTATCTCCTCATTGCCACAATCTTGATTTGCAGCCATAGATTGTGCAACCACACAATGCTCTACAGAATGAGGGGACTGGTATGCAACACACCATGGTACATTCTCCATGACATTTATTGAATCTTTATGTAGAGGGTCAGGGATACCTCTGTCATTATTTCCTCTTGCAGTAGGGACAATAGGCTTGCCATCCTTCCATTAGGTGTTGTAGGGGTAATTCTGCAGTCTATTCTTCTTATTGAAATTGTTGTTGAACCGAGGCCTCTCATTGGTAGGAGCACTGATGTTCCTATTTGCAGGTGCCTTCAAATCTTTTAATTCATTAAGCACCTTATCCAATTTATCTTCTGCCTGCCTCCTAGATCCAATGTTGTTATCATTTTCTTTTTTGTATTTCCTGTCCCCAAACAACTTTGGGTCATCTCTCTTTCCACCCAACTTTCCTAATATTTTCATGTTTTTCTCAATATTGACAGCAATCCTAAAAGCATCCCTAAGAGTTCTTGGTTCTTTATCCCTTAATAAATATCCCATCTTCCCATCAAATGCATTGAAGTATGTAGTAAGATAGACATTGTCATCCAACCGCATGACTTGGAATAACTTATGCATACCCTTCTGAAATCTCATGTTGAACTTAGCTGCAGATTCATTCTGATTTTTCCTTATGGTATTGAATTCATTCAACATGAAGCTAGCATTAGGCCTATCACCATACTGCTCCTTGAAACATTTCTCAAAAGAGTCCCAGGTATCAATACACTTATCAGGAAGCCTCTTAAACTAATCTCTAGCATCCTCCATTAGAGATTGAACAAACAATTTCATGACAACATCCTCATGCTCTACCTCATAATCATTAAGCATATCAACAAATAACCTAAGATGCTCTTCACAACTAATAGCATTATTACCAGCAAACTTAGGTACCTTATCTCTAATATCACTTGGATAGCTGGGAATTCCATCAAAACTTATTTGCCTATAGCCTTCTAATTGCATAGGTCTTCTTTGAATGCTCGAACTAGTGTTAACCCTAGGATCAACATTAGCATCTACATTTATTTGTGCATTTGACTGCTGCCTAGGATCTGCACCTATCCTAGCAGATGAAGAAGGAAAAGAACTAGTAGCATTACTAAGTGGAATAGCAGTAGTCATAGATGGCATACCTAGTTCAGTAGCAGATGGGTCAAGAGCATTAGCTGAAGAAGCCCACAAAAATTGGATCTTCCTTTTCTTTTCTGCAATGGCAGCGTCAACCTCAACTTTCTCTAGTTCTCTTGCAAGGTCCTCATCTTCTTTTCTCCTTTTCTCCATTTTAGTGTCCTTATTTGAATCAGGTGGTGGGATCCCTGGTATTATCACTGGTTTGCTTGCTTGGTCACCCACCATCTTCTGCTTTCCTTTCTCATTTATAATAATAGCAAGTCTGGTAATCCTATGCCCATCCTTATCTTTAGGCAAAGGGACATAACTTTTCACTTGTCTAACCACAGGGCCCTCATTTTCAAATTCATGATCCTACAGTAAGCATTCTTGCTCACTCCTCAAGGCATCAAGATCACCAAAAACATCATGCTACAATGTTTCAGGAGCAGAAGCAAGCATTTTGTTTCTCTCCTTCATTTCATTTATTTTTCTAATAAGAGACTACCTCTCTATCAAAGCATTTACCTTTTCAACCTCTCTCTCCTCCTATAATCTTTTATGTATGGCATCCTCCTCTACCAACTGCAACCTCAATGCATTCAAGTCATCAAGATCTACCATGATGTCATTAGAACCAGATGACACATCCATATTAGGAAGATTTTGATATGGGAAATGAACTTGCCTATGTCTCATGGGTTCTCCTTTGAATTGTTCTTCATCAAGATCCAAGTAAACCTCTAAACCCACATCTCTGTTTTCTTCATTTTGACCTGTAGCCAAAGGACCTTTGTCTTGAAATGCAGCCTCAAGGGTATCATAAAATCTTTCTTCAGAATGACCACCTTCTGATCTAGAAACTCTATTTTGTGAACTACCCTCACTTGAGGATGCATGTGGTCTTCTAGCTCTAGCATTTCTCTGTTCTCTCATGGGAGCACTAGTAGACTCATCATTCCTTCTAATCCAACTCTTGTTTCCCTATCTAGGTAATTGCTCCAGAGTGACCTCTAGATTCTTTCTAACATATGACCTAGTACTTCTCCTCTTATCCATGCTTCTTCAATATGTTGCACTGGTTCAAACCTTTGAGCCGCCACCCACCTAGATGAGAAATCCTTGAAACACTCAGGAAAACAAGAATAGACTATAACCTTTCTCTTTAGATTCTCCCTAGTAGAATCACTGACTCTTAACAAATGCATATCTTTTAGTTGTCCCCAGTAGAGTCACCATTTTCTCGGTTGTGGATTATTCCCTTTGATCTTCAACTTGCAGATTTACACTTTGATGGATAATGTAAATAAAATCCTGACTCTATCACCACTCCAAAGTCCACAAGGAAGAGGGCCAACTAACAAGGATCAAAGGATCCTTCTACACTTTGAGCTTTAGTGCTCAGGTGGGTGTACCCTTGACTCACTTCTCTAAAGGAGTCTAAAACAATATTCCACTATATCCCATATAGAATTATTAAAGGTTTATCAAATGATGTTTGTGTTTGTGGTTGTTAACCATGCATACCTCAAGAGGAAAGACCAGTGCCTTATCCCAAGGCTCAGAGTCACCTAACTGTATACCTCAACTAAATACCTCAAATCAAACACAATAGAAACTAGAGTAAGTGCTTTAACTATTACCCCTTTCCCTCAAGCACAAGGACATCAAATTCTATACCTGGCTGCAAACTCACTGAATTCACCTAAAAGGCTTTAATCGTAACTTTGTTAGAAACTCAGAGATGAATTCAAAATACTCTTTGTTTACCATACATTAACACACTTTGTGATATTAACGTATATGAGCTCAGAGACAAGCAAGAAGACATACACAAGATACAAGATTGGGATTCAATGACATTTTCATTAACAAATCTAGAATCAGCATACAATTATAATGACACCAAGACAAGAGAAGTCACAAAACTAGACTTCTATTAGTTTATTACAGTTAAGAAGCAGGGACCAAAAAACAACAATGTTTTGGAACCCTTGCAAAAAAACAAAAATCTACAACTTATACCCCCTAGTCATCTTGAAAATCTGCAACAAGCTACGGATGACTAGGGTTAGGGCTTCAACCACCCAACCTGCTGGAAATGGTCACAAAATTTACTGCAAATAAACCTTGAGCCAAGAAAGTCCTTCACCAGGTACCAAATCAACCTCTGCAATTAACCGCATAGACCCTGGACCACAGTGCGAACAACAACCAATCACTTCTCACCAAATTGGGTCACTTCTACATTGAAAACCAGTCCTTTCTGGTCACTGGAAACGCTCAGAAAATTTGAATTCAAAAAAAAATGGCTACATCTTTGGTGCCCAGCTCATCAGTGGTCACAATTTGAAATTTAATCTAGCTTTAAGTCGTGGCCGTTGATCATCTTACTTTTCACAGGCTTCAAATCTTCACTTCACCTTAGACAGCATCGACGACTGTTGCTAGACCACCAAGTTAACTTCCTTGCACCTTACCCTGGCGGTGATATGATGGCCACAAGATCTGTCAGCCCTTTAATCACTTTAGAAACCCAGTGGCCCCACTTAATAACTCTGTAACCGTGATACCATTAGTGGTCACATGATCGCATAGCCCAGAAACTCGGCTATGCGAACATGCGACAAGCCTCCATGAAAAAAGACAATGGGCCCACTAACAAGCCACATCACCACGTCAGACTGACTAGAAGACCCCACTTGGGCCCACCTGATGCCATGTGTCATCACACCATTCGCTGATCCATGCCCAGTCATACTGACATAGGACCCACCTTTCATGAGCTTTTGAAAATGAATGGCTGGCGTAAGATCTCATGGCTCTAACAAATCCCATGAGAACTTACATCGGCCGTAGGATCCATTCTGGTCACAGACCCCTCCAACAATGGCCCCACACCTGAGCACATCCACATCAACCAATAAGAAACCTCCACCTACGCAGACATGTCACACTGGACCCCCTACGGACAATAGACAACCCGACAAGATGGAATGAAATCGATGGATGGTGCATGATCTCAAAGGCTGAGAATATTCCTTGAGATTATACACCGACCATTGATTAAAAGCCCTTCACTACAGGCCCCTCTGACATAAACCAACTCATCACCATCTCTGCAACAAAAGCTAACTGCCCCACCTACCATAATGCCAACACACTGCCACGAACACATGTCAATCAATCGCATGATCGCATAGCCAAAAACTGGGCTATGCGACCATGTGACAGCCAATCACAAGTTGCCACATGTTTGCCATTGGGACCACACCAAAGAAGCCTCATCCCTTCAGATGATTGGATGGTTGTCATGAAAGCGCAAGAAATAAACCTCATTCATCTTCACCATGCGAACTTGCGGCAACCATCGATCCTGTCTGAACTTTAACCATGCTGGAAGCATAAGAAGAGACAAACTACTAAGAACTCAGTGACTACATGACTAACCATCTGCCAAGTCATGAGATGTCAGCCGCTAACCACCAAGAATGAAGAGACCATGCGACTACACAGTCGCCAGGTTGTTGGATAGAAAATGTAACTGCCCAGAGACTTGGAGAAAGCGTGACTAACACCCTGCAAAGACTGGGCCCCACCATCCATCACACCTGCGCACTAAAGCAAAGCAAACCGCCAGGTAGCCAAACAAGAACTAGGACCCACATGGCTAGGTGGCAAGTGGTCACATGATCACATGTCAAAAAATTCTGACATGCAACCATGCGACAGCCAATCAGGAAGAGCCTGGACCCACCATGCACATTTGGCTTGCGCAGTTGAGGGAACATAAAAAACACACAAAGTTTTCGGCACCATAAGACAAGTGTACAAAGCTTGAAGGTAAAGGGCTGAAAACAACGTAGGTTTTCAACAGACTGAAAGATAGCAAGGAAGCTAAAAATATCACGGGTTTTTGAAAACACTATGGGTTTTCGACGCTAAGGCAGAACTTTAAAAATGCTTCCCGCGGACCTTGAAACTCAAAAATCTTACTGGGTTTTGCACATTAGCAGACGTGACTTGGGCTGAAGCAAGGTGACACATGAAGAGCACAAGGTAGAAGTGCACACCATAAAACCAAGTGGATTACCATTGCAAGAAAAGGCTGAGACTACAAGCCGGGTAGAGACAACAAAACAAAGACTGCAGGGAATAGGCCAACATCACAAGATTTTGCAATGATAGAAAAAAGGCCTAACACATAGGAAAAATACCTCAATGCAATCATTTATGAATATTTAATCCTTCTTAATAGATAATTTTCATAATGAATCACTATTCAAAATAATTCTACAATGGGTATGTGTAAGAATTTTCCTAAGGCAAATAATAAAATGCCAAGATCTAGAAGCTCAATTGATAGAACAAGAGAGACAAATATGATATGATCAAATGATTGATTATAGCCAATTGAATTGAATATAAAGGAGGAGTGCCTAAATATATAGGCATTGTGATAAGACTACATGATAAGGATATTATAAGCTATCAACCACACTAGGTGGAATCACATGTCCATAAAAGGTGGATCATCCTCCATTGTACATCAAAGTATGTGCAACAATGAGAGGATGATAATGTTATAAGAGCACTAAAGGTGGATCTCACATATAAAAAGAGGTATGAGATGACGACTATCACCATCTAAAGTGGAATTTCTCCTAACCATGTGCTAAAATGAAATGCAAACTCCTAGGTGTCTCAATAACAACTAATATGCAAATGCATTATCCTAAGTAAACTTAAGTAAACTGTAATTAGTAAATACTTAATTACACCAACACCCCCTTAAGTTAAACTTATGGGAATGCACTTAAGCTCATAATGCTAGATGACAATACATGATAGGTCCCAGCTACTAGGCCATGTTAGGTACCCATGTACAATATATGCAAGTGAAAAAGATGTGCAATATAATCTCTCATAAAGTGAAGAAAGAGAAAAACCCTCATGGGAAAAAACATCCACCAAAAAGAGAGATGAATAAAATAATAGAATATGAGAGAGAAGACCTCATGTGAGGAAAATATCCCCCGTAAGGGAGAAGAGTTAGAAGAGAGACCAATTATCCCCCTTCAATGTAGAATGAATACCAATGGTAGATGCTCCGGGGTTGATGTAGAAACTACTCTAGGAGTGTAAAACAACATTCCTCCCCTTAGAAAGAAAAAAGACCAAAGGTGCATGTATGAAGCCCCCTCCCCAAAATGTAGGAAGAAACCTCAAAATGCATAGAATCTGTGAAACTTTCTCAAGTGTCCCCATGTCAATGCTGATAGGTACCTCCTCCAAATCATGTGTACTAAGCCACTTTTCTGAAAAAGACAAATCGAGATCAACTAAGGATGAATGTAGAACATGTTCCAAAGACCCAAGTGTCTCCTCTGAAGATAAAGTGACCTCCTCCAACTGATGTATCAAACTATCCACAATCATGTCACCCTAAAATAATAATCAAGTAGAGAATGAAGATGAGGGTCAACATGCTCCCTCACAACAAATGAAGAAGGATCATATTCACCAAAGATAAGATGAATGTCATCAATAGTGTCTCCCAAATTTGAAATGTAGGATTCCACAAACAAACCTACAATGTGTTTCAAGTAGTCATCCCATGAAATTGAGTCTGGAAGACAATAGATTTCCCACTATACTGAATCACCTAAACCCATGGTTGTATGGATGCAAGTATCATCAGGAGAAAGATTAGAATCATGAATCAAGTTCAAGTAGCCAAAACTCTCCTCAAAATATGAATCATCAATTTAAGTGTGATCATATGTTGAATAATCATTGTCATCAAGAGGAACAAAATCTCCAAAGGAGTAAAACTGAGAAGACTGATCCACTATCCCAATAGTAATCACTACTCCACACTCCAAGTCCTTGATGAAAAATAAATCAGATGTAAATTCCATAGTCTTCTTTGTAGCACCATTTGTGATTAATAGATAGAAAGAAGGTTATTGGTCAAGTGTGGAACTGATGCAGGAGCATCCTGGGTGTAAGAGCAATCTTGCATCACCCAAAAATATTTATGTTTTTGTATTCAATAAGGGCTATTTTGTGCAGAGCTGCTATTTATGGAAAGTTACTATTTTTGGTAATTTTTGTATGTGCTTAGAATGATCTGATTTCTTTCTTGGAGGTTCATTTTGGTCATATAAGTCTGCCAGTAAAGTTTCATTGCCAGGTCAAGTGTACATTGGAAGATATTGAAGATTTTCGGTATTGGCAGCAGGGTACAGAAACTTTGAACTCAGTTTTGAAGGCTTTAGAGGCCCTGAATGAGGTCAAAAATTTGGGTGACGGGCGCTTGCGATGGTCAAGCCTGTAGAGCACTTTGTGGTGTTTCTGAAATGGGGTTATAATAGCCGATCGGGTCAACTGGTGATGACTTATGGTCTTCGGAAGTTGGGTCACCTGAAATGGCAGAAAATAATTTTCTTCAAAATTTTTGTTCGGGTTTCAAAGGTTATCTTGAGCCGACTATGATGTAATAAAATGTAAAATAAAATAATTCTAAGTTTGGTCGGCCTTATTGGCTAAAATTCTGGAACCTTCCCAGGCGGTGGAAAAATTGCCTATATAAGGAAGGCTGTATTATTGTCTTAGGCAGTTCAGAATAGTTCTGGGTAGTAGATCTGGGTAATAGTTCGAGGCTTTGTCTTACAGAATATTGTAAGGGAATGCCCATGTGGCTTTGCATATTGTAATTTTGAAAGTTTGTAATTCCACATTTGTGGAGATAATAAGAAGCCAATTTTCTGTTCTTGCATATTGTTGTTGTTTCTCTATTTCTATCATGTGTTTGTGGTATTAAGGGGAGTACCCTTCATCAAGTGGTATCAGAGGAGGTTTTGTTGAGTGTGTAAATAGATCACCGACTATGAGGCAGTTTGCACCAGGACCGTGGTTAGGGTTTCAGCGCACATCGTGAAAATGCCTCCATGACGAGAACGTGGTGGAAGAGCTGGTGCTGTGACACCTGAGGTTAGAGAGCTGCAGAGACAAGTGCGAGCATTGCAAGAAGAGATTCACAGAAGAATGAATCTCAATGTCAGAGATGAAAGCGAGGATGAAGTTGAAGAAGAATATCAAGAAGGAGAAGCCGAAATTGAGAACCAGGAGGAAGAAAGACTTTTTCGGGCCATTTCCAAGATTGGGAAAAGACCTAAGATTGAGGTTCCTACATTTTTTAGAAATCTTAACCCAGAGGAATTGATTGCTTGGATCAATGAATGTGAGGAATATTTTGAGTACGAAGATGTTGACGATCCTGATAGGGTCATATTTTCACTATGGAGAAGAAGGTCATAGGGCATTTGAATGTCCTCAGCGCCAAGGCAGAACATATAGGAGAAATGAAGGCTAGGCCAGAGTTGCACATGTAGATGAAGATGTCAGATCATCAAATTTTGAAGATGCTGAAAGAGGAGAAATGTTGATTAATAGAAGAGTCTTGTTGAGTGGTGAGAATGAACCTGAGCAAAGGAGGAGCCTATTTCACACCAGGTGCAAGTGTGAAGGTAAATGTTGTGATGTGATTATTGATAGTGGAAGCACTGACAATTTGGTGTCAGAAGAGATGGTGACAAAGTTGAAGCTCAAGAGACAGAAACACCCACATCCATATCGGATTGCCTGGGTATAGGATGACCACAAGGTCATGGTCAATGAACAATGCCAAGTGAAGTTCAAGATTGGCGGATACCAAGATGAGGTATTGTGTGATATCATATCTATGGATGCATGTCATATGTTGTTGGGTAGACCCTGGCAGTTTGACAGATGTGCTGTACATGATGGTCGTGCGAATACCTATTCCCTGACAAAGGATGGAGTGCGGCATAAGCTAAAACCATTGAAGGAGACTGAAGAAAAGGTATGTGGTAATGCAAGGATAACTTTTGTTGATGGAAGAAATTTCCTAGATGGTATGAGACATGAGTATGTATGTTTTGCTTTAATTCCAAAAGCTGGTAAAGAGAAAGTAGAAGATGTTCCTATAGAAGTTACAGATTTGTTGAATGAGTTTTAGGATATTGTATCCGATAACGTGCTTGATGGATTACCACCAGTCAGGAAGATCAGTCATCAGATGGACTTGATCCCAGGAGCGAGTTTGCCGAACAAGGCAGCACACATAATGACACTTGTAGAAAGTGAGGAGTTGAACAGACAAGTACATGAGTTGTTACAGAAAGGATTGATCCATGAGAGTCTGAGTCCCTGTGCTGTACCAGCGGTATTAGCACCAAAGAAGAATGGAGAATGGAGGATGTGTACAGATTCTAGGGCAATAAACAAGATCACAATCAAGTACAGGTTTCCATTGCCACGAATGGATGATATTATGGACTGTTTGAGTGGAGCTGTGTATTTTTCAAAGATAGATTTAAAAAGTGGATATCATCAGATTCAGATCAGAGAAGGAGATGAATGGAAGACTGCCTTCAAGACAAAGGAAGGACTATATGAGTGGTTAGTCATGCCTTTTGGGCTAACCAATGCACCGAGCACTTTCATGCGGCTCATGAATGAGGTTCTGAAAGAATTTTTGGGTAAGTTTATCATTGTTTACCTAGATGATATTTTGATTTTTAGTAAGACATTGGATGAGCATATGATGCATATTCATATGGTATTTGAGAAGTTTAGAGAAGAGAAATTGTTGATTAATTTGAAGAAGTGCAGTTTTGTGAAGAAAGAGTTGGTGTATTTGGGGTTTGTAGTTTCAGGAGAAGGTCTAAAAATGGACCCAGAGAAGGTACAAGCTATCCTTGAATGGCCTACTCGAAGGAGTGCTACTGAGGTAAGATCTTTTCATGGTCTAGCTAGCTTTTACAGAAAGTTTATCAGAAATTTTAGCAGTATTTGTGGACCCTTGACTGAAACAATGAGAGGGGATAGAAAAGAGTTTAAGTGGACTAATGGGGTAGAAAAGAGTTTTCAATTGTTGAAACAAAAAGTTACAGAAAAACCTATTTTAGCACTTCTAGATTTTAATAAGGTGTTTCAAGTAGATTGTGATGCTAGTGGTACTGCAATAGGAGCTGTTATGAGCCAAGAAGGTAAACCTGTTGCTTATTTCAGTGAGAAGTTAAATGATGCCAAGAGGAAATATTCTATTTATGATCAAGAATTTTATGCTATAATTCAGGCATTAAAGAAGTGGAGATATTATCTACTTCCTAAGGAGTTTGTTTTGTATACTGATCATCAAGCTTTGCAATATTTGAATAGTCAGGGAAAATTGAATCAAAGGCATTTGAAATGGGTTGAGTTTTTGCAGAGTTATACATTTGTTTTGAAACATAGGAGTGGAAAGTCTAATAGGGTTGTAGATGCTCTTAGCAGAAGGCAACTATTACTGACAGAAATGCAGATTGAAGTGGTTGGGTTCAAGGAACTCAAGAATTTGTATCCAGAGGATCCTAATTTTGGTGAAGCTTGGAAAGCTTGTACAGAACCTGTTACTCTAGATAGGATGAAATGGTTGGATTTCATCATCTAGGATGATATGCTATTCAGAGGGAGTCAGTTGTGCATTCCACGAAGTTCTATGAGGGAGAATCTCATCAAGGAGAAGCATAGCGGAGGATTGGCTGGACATTTTGGTCGTGATAAAACCCTTGGTTTGGTTAGTGAGAATTATTATTGGCCACAGTTGTAGCAAGATGTGAAGAAGTTTGTACAGAGTTGCAGGGTATGTCAGATGGTGAAAGAAGTGAAGCAGAATACAGGGTTGTATCAGCCATTACCTGTACCAGAGAAGCCTTGGGGAGGATATCAGCATGGACTTTGTTCTTGATTTACCGAGGACTCAGCGGGGACATGATTTGATTTTTGTGGTGGTTGACAGATTTTCAAAGATGGCACATTTCATTCCCTGCAAGAAGACTAATGATGCTATTCATATAGCAGAATTTTTTTTCAGAGAAGTAGTGAGACTTCATGGTTTGCCAAAGACCATAGTTTCAGATCGGGACACTAAGTTTGTTGGATATTTTTGGCATACATTGTGGAAGAAGTTGAAGACATATTTGAAGTTCAGTTCATCACATCATCCATAGACTGATGGACAGACAGAGGTGGTGAATAGGAGTTTGGAAAATTTGCTGAGATGTTTGGTTGGAGATAAGCCAACAGGATGGGATTTGATTTTACCACAGGTAGAATTTGCATACAATAATTCTGTCAATAGGAGCACTGGTAAATCACCATTCCAGATTGTATATGGAAGTAGTCCAAGAAATGCATCTGAATTGAGGAAGATAGATAAAGGAGAAATAAGTAGTGCTGAAGCTGAGGATTTTGCAGAACACTTGAAGAACATCCATGGGGAGGTGAGGAAGCATATTACCAAGATGAACACACAGTATAAGGCTAAGGCAGATGAGAAAAGGAGGTATAAGGAATTTCAGGTTGGTGATGAAGTCATGGTTCATTTGCGGAAGGAGCAATTTCCGGTTGGTACATATAACAAGTTGAAAATGAAGAAGTTTGGGCCATGTAAGATACTGAAGAAGCATGATTCAGGAAATGCATATAAGGTAGAATTGCCTACTGAGCTAAATATTTCACCAGTGTTTAACATTTCAGATCTGACAGAGTATCGTGAAGGAGGTGTTGAAGATGCGATCACAGCAGCACAGTGGAGTATTCTAGCAACTAGTTTAGACACTAAGGAGATCGAAGATATACTGGACAGTCGTGTTGGTAGAAGCACAAGAAACAGGGCATATGAAGAATATATGGTCAAGTGGAAAGGATGACCTATTGAAGATTCATCATGGCTGACAAAGGAGGAGGTTAGCCATCTTAGTTTTCCTCTACACACCTGAGTCGTGATAGGGTCACTTCTCAAATTACCCCGAGTGTCTGATGCAGGAGCATCCTGGGTGTAAGAGAAATCTTGCATCACCCAAAAATATTTATGTTTTTGTATTCAATAAGGGCTATTTTGTGCAGAGCTGCTATTTATGGAAAGTTACTATTTTTGGTAATTTTTGTATGTGCTCAGAATGATCTGATTTCTTTCTTGGAGGTTCATTTTGGTCATATAAGTCTGCCAGTAAAGTTTCATTGCCAGGTCAAGTGTACATTGGAAGATATTGAAGATTTTCGGTATTGGCAGCAGGGTACAGAAACTTTGAACTCAGTTTTGAAGGCTTTAGAGGCCCTAGATGAGGTCAAAAATTTGGGTGACGGGTGCTTGCGATGGTCAAGCCTGTAGAGCGCTTCGTGACATTTTTGAAATGGGGTTATAATAGCCGATCGGGTCAACTGGTGATGACTTATGGTCTTCAGAAGTTGGGTCACCTGAAATGGCAGAAAATAATTTTCTTCAAAATTTCTGTTCGAGTTTCAAAGGTTATCTTGAGCTGACTATGATGTAATAAAATGTAAAATAAAATAATTCTAAGTTTGGTCGGCCTTGTTGGCTAAAATTCTGGAACCTTCCCAGGCGGTGGAAAAATTGCCTATATAAGGAAGGCTGTATTATTGTCTTAGGCAATTCAGAATAGTTCTGGGTAGTAGATCTGGGTAATAGTTCGAGGCTTTTTCCTACAGAATATTGTAAGGGAATGCCCATGTGGTTTTGCATATTGTAATTCTGAAAGTTTGTAATTCCACATTTGTGGAGATAATAAGAAGCCAATTTTTTGTTCTTGCATATTGTTGTTGTTTCTCTATTTCTGTCATGTGTTTGTGGTATTAAGGGTAGTACCCTTCATCAGGAGCACACAACACATCATTTAAGTGTCCCTCCCCAACATCATTACTTCCTTTCCTAATTAGATTCATGTAAGTTTAATTTACCATCAAAATAGGTGTACCTTTGCAAAGATCAAATGATGAAAACATGGACTATGAAGAAGCCATATGATGAGAAGCCCCTAAATCTAGAAGCCATCTACTTGACTCAGGACTTGAAGAAGCATATAAAGATTTTCCTTTTTGTGTGAGAAATGTGTGACCCTTTCCTTTATCTTTTTCTAAATTTTGTGAAGAAGTTGAGGTAGACATCCTAGAAGGAAAATGGATCTTATTCTTTACAAGAAGATTCTTCAATTCATCAATGTCCTTATAACAAAAATGTTCTTCAAGTCCTTCCTTTTTGCAATATGCACAAAATCTCTTCTCCTTCTTTGAAAATTCACCCTTTTGAGATGATGTAGAAGTGCCTTGTTGTGTGGAAGTTGTTTATGCACTTTCTTGTTAAGACTTAGGCTTCCAATTCTTTTTCTTCTTTTGAGAACTTTGACTTTGATCCCCTCGAATCCCTTGACTATCTACTACTGCCTTAGACTGTGAAGACTTGAGAATCCCCATGCTCATGAACTTTGATTTCTCTACCATCAATACATAGAAATGAAGGCATCAAAGGAAAGCATGGTGTAAAAAGAACCTAAAATCAACTTATGGGTAGAGAAGGTAGAGACAAAATTTTCATACTCTGATTGAAGCTTACTGAAAAAGTTATAGATTAACTTTACATCTATTTTATCAATTCCACAATCCTTGATCTTTTCTCTTAGGTCATGTGCCTTTGTGATGTAATATTATATTGTATCAAAATCCTTTTGATCAAAATTCATGAGATCATTAGCAAGCTTTTAGCTCATTTATTCATCAACTTGATCATACAAACTAGCAAACTTATCCCATGCTTCCTTGATTGTGGTACATTTTTCAATATGGAAGATAAGGTCTTCTATTACATACATTCTCAAGGTTCCAAGAGCTATTTTATTTTGTTTGAACCATTCTATATGAGCATTAGGATCAGTTGGTGCAACAATAGTTCCATCAACATATTGAATAAAACCTTTTTCCATCATATTACTCCATGCTTTAATTTTCCATGATGGATAATTATGTGGAGTTAAAAGTGGAAATATAGGAGAACCCATGATGTAAAATGAAAAAAGATCAAGAGAAAAGGAGGAACAATCACACAAGACACCCCCCAAAATCACTTAATCAAAGAAACCCCCCCTCAAACAAAAGATGATTTTGGCACTTTATATATAGTGCATACATACAATTGTCTCTTGTCAAAATGGACCAAAGTAGACTTCTAATTTTGGTGGTTACAATAGAGAATATAAATCTATAGCATGCTCAAGAAGATAAGACACAAGATCAATCAAAGATCCAATCAATTACAAGTGCCAAAATAGGACAAAATAGACCAAATTCTACAAGTACCATCTAGTCAAAATTTCTCCAAACTAATACCAGATTTGGAAAGTAGAAAAAAAATCATGCACTTTAAAAAAAATAGCACCTGAAAATGCATCCATATGAGCCCAAAAAAACCTCTAAAGTTGTAAAAATCATGATTTGAAATTTTCAAAAAATATCAGGAACAAAGATCAGAAACCACATATACCATTGTATAGATAATGAAATTCTACCCCGAGACAAAAACAAATTGCTTGAAAAAAGGAGTCCGAATGACTGAAATATCGTTGTTTGAAAATCGCTTGAGAAATTATTTTTTTTGAATCGCCGTCGTGATACCTTGAAAATTCAAATGGCTCTAGATTTGGCTTTAGATGTTTGATTTGGATGAAACAAAATTATATTTAGGATTGTTTGGACCTCAATATGATGCCAACCTCTAATTTTCACTAGAAAGCTCCAATTTTGACCTGCAATAAAATTCTCTCCAAATAGGCTATATAATGAAACTCCTATGGATTTGATACCATGTAAGAATTTTCCTAAGGAAAATAATAAAATGCCAAGATCTAGAAGGTTAATTGATAGCACAAGAGAGACCAATATGATATGATCAAATGATTGATTATAGCCAATTTAAATGAATACAAAGTAGGAGTTCTTGAATATATAGATAATGCGATAAGACTACATGATAAGGAGATGATAAGCTATCAACCACACTAGGTGGACTTACATGTCCACCAAAGATGGATCATCCTCCATTGTACATCAAAGTATGTGCAACAATGAGATGATGATAATGTGATAAGAACACTAAAGGTGGATCTCACACACAAAGAGGTATGAGATGATAACTATCACCATCTAAAGTGGAATTTATCCTAACCATGTGCTAAAATAAAATGCAAACTCCTAGGTTTCTCAATGACAACTAATACGCAAATGTAGTATCCTAAGTAAACTTAAGTAAAGTGTAATTAGTAAATACTTAATTACACCAACAATATGGATAAGAAAGATGTTAACCATGTTCTGAAGTACTCATCAATGCTAGATTATATCTCCATTGGTGATGATGGTGTCAATAATTTAGGTAAATGTATAAAGGTCCTAAGAGGGAAGCTAAGGAATAGCTTTAAATTATCTTGTCTAATGATGAAAATTCATACTATACTCCTTCTAATGAGTATGTCCCTAATTATTTTATCCTTAGCATTGATGTTAAAGTGAGGGAGTTCTTCCCTTGTGTGACTAAGGGGATTTAGGGAAAGTCCCTTTATCTTCTCACTCCTCCCATGTGAAAAAGCATAAAAAAGATATTGAAAATAGTGAGGATCATATTATGTAGCCCACACTCCCTAATGATGCTAATATGGACATTCATATTGATATCCCTAAGGGAAAGATACCCATTTGGAGAAGGGGTCATTTTTATATGAGAGTGTGAATATGAAAAGGAATATTAAAGATGTTATGGATAGCTAATGTACTTTTATAATATGGATAGTATATGAGACTAATTCCTTAAAGGATAGGTATTTTCCAACCCCCAATATGAATAGTGTCGACAAAAATATTGCCACTACACATGAGATGGACAAAGGGATCAAGTAATTCAAAGAGGGGAATAAGAAATGCATTAAAACCTTTGAGTATTACATTGAAAAAGTACATGATAAATAAAGGGAAGAAATGGTAGTCAACCATACTACAATGAAGAATAGTTTCAATGAGCTAAAGAGGTTAAATTCCTAAGCGGAGACAATCCAATGTTTAACAAAGGGTGCCTCTAATTTCCCTAGTGAAAGTGTGAAATTGAAGAAGAAGATTAAGTTAATTTTTGGGTGGTGTTTTCTTCTCTTTTTGGTTCTATGACAAGGCTCTATAGCAAGGACAAAGGAATGACTATTATTAGCAGTATTGTGAATAGGGTTTGCAACATAAAAAATGATTTGATAAAATAGAATGGAGATATTTTGAAAAATATGTATGTTATTTTGGGTTTTATGCCCTATTTTGTTGTTGATGTTTTGTTTTTGTAAAATGTCTAGTCCATTGATGGTTTCTTTTTTCTAGACTATTTTTTTTCTATAAAATAGTTTTAGGTCCATTTTCTTTAATCCAAAACTATTTTTATTTCAATCTAGGACAAATTCATCTCAACATAATGGTTTCTATGTATTCCCAAAGAGAGGGACACAACCTAGAAAAACATACAATTGAGATCATGCACCCCCCATAACTACTAGGTTCAAGATTCTCATTAGCTTTCCCATTTACATTAACCTTAATCCACCAACTAGAGGAACTTTCTAGACAACCCCATCACTTTCTTGACAACCCCATCACTTTCTTGATTAGATTTCTGGATAGGAGTAGAAATTTCCCATTGGAGATTCCAATTCTAAGCTACTTGGAGATTATACTAAGAAGTAAAAATATTAGGGCCCTTCATAGGCTCCTTAGGAAGAGATGCCAAAATTTGTTTTTAATGGCTCCATGAATCTTGTAGGCCAACTTATTAGAAGGGAATACAACATCCTTGAATATTCTATTGTTTTTTTCTTTATGGACTCCCCACATAGTATTAGGCATAATTAGAGACCATAAGAGATGAAGAGAAGGATTCTAAGGAGGATACTGCTGAAACTAGAATTCCAAAAGGGAAGTGAAAACCCAATAAATTGAACAAATCTTGATAAAGTGAGCCAAAAATTTCCCCACATACTTATAGGAAAAAAGAACACGGAAAGAATTATCAACCTCTTGCTTGCACATGAAACATCGATTTGGAATGAAAAAGACCCTATTACAAAGATGATCAATTGTAAGGAATTTATTTTGAGCATTGAGTTAGAAAAAAATGTGTTAATCATAGGGATTTACTTATAAATCTAAACCACCATTCAAAAATGTTGAGGGAAGAAGATATCAAACTCAAAGTTAAAGGCATTGGAAACCAAGAAGGAAGCATCAATTGAACCTTCCTGAATAATTGAATACTTGAGGTGAACTCCAGGAAAATGAATCTTTGATAGTTGGTCTTGGATGAAAGAAAGATTTGGATCAATTAAGGAAAGATCCATGCACTTTTCACCCTAAATATAATCAACAATCCAACAAAAACCCCTTATTAACTAAAGATTCCTAAATTGGATTACTCTTGGAAAACATGAGAGGGGGCTACTCTTGAATCATCAATCATCCCAAAAGAGAATTATCTTGCAATTTCCCAAAGACTACCATAAGTATTTAGAAATGATAGACTTAGGGATGGATATAAATTCCGCAACATAGAGTAAGACACAATGTCCCTATTATCTAGTAAAAAATCTTGAAAGTGTACAATATTTATTTAAGATAATAAAGATCCATTCATTCTTCACTAGTATGCTTCTCCATAAATGTTTGGCCAAAAGAGCATTTTTAAATTCCTTAAAATATTTCTAATAACCAAATCTCCAAGTATTTTTGGAAGACAAACCTAGCCACAAACCACTAGATGCAATCTATTCTTCATCTTAGACCTATTTCAAAGAAAATTTCTCAGCATTTTATCAAATTTGACTAAAATATTTTTTAGAACATGAAAGAGACTCATGGCATAGACAAAATAGACACTAAAGGGAATCTTTGATAAACTACAATTTACCTACTTAGCTAAATAAAGCACCCTTCTAGCTTGAAAGCTTAGATTGGAATATGTCAAGTAACCCCATCCAAAAATAATTACAAAAAAAATCAGTACAGAGTGGCAAACTAAAATAATTAGAAGGCAATTTTGCAATAGGGCATCCTAAAATAGTAGTAATTTTGATTAGATGCCTTTTGGGAGTTAAGTTTATGTTGGCATATGAATCATTAAAATTTAAGATAATTCAAACATAGCTGAAGTTTTTGTTAAGATCTAATAGAAAAAAGATTAAATATTAATCTATTAGTAATTTATATTAACATATAAAAAGAGTCACAAATCCAAAATTGAGATATCAAATATTACAATCCAGAACCCATAGAATAAATTAAGTGATCAGATTATGGATAGATTGAAGGCAAAAAGTAACTGAAGATGGGTTTAACTCACGCTATATTTGCACAAATAACACCCAAAAAATAATTACACTATATATTCACACAATTAAATATAAAGTGCAAGGGGTTGACACCAAGAGAGGGAGACCTAATAGAGCATATGGACATTAGCAAACCAAGTTGTTAGTGTATGCTTTGCTCATGATATTTTAACAATTAACACCAGCAATTACATAGTAAAATCATGATTTAAGTATCAGTTTAATAAAAGAAGTAGTGGGAATAATGTAATATGCCTAAACAAGCTCCTAATAAAATCAATTATGTATCAAATCCTAAACATTTAATATATAAGAACATAAATCATTTAGACAAACATAAGATAAAAAAATTAGTTTTGTAAATTATAAACTATAAAATATTTCATTTACATTATACAAAATATGTAATTTATAACAAAATAAGCAATATAATAAATTGTACTTGATCCTCAATTTATTTTAATGATTAGTTAACACAACAAATTTTTAAATTAATGCAATAGTACCAACTTAATGATAAATATTATTAACACAATTAAATATAATAATAATCTTGATTCTTATACTTAATGTGTTTGTACTTTTTTATCCATCTATAAGATATACAAATTACTATAAAAGAAAAAAAATATAAATCTATTAAGATGGATTAAATTAGTCATAAATTTAATCAATATATAGAAGAATAATTTATGATAGTGATCAAGAAATATTTATATTTTCAATTTTCAATTAATTACTTAATTTTTATGAACACAAATTTGGTAGATGACTAGTTGCTTTTGTTTCTTGTATCAGAAATGGAATTTCAAAGTTTATGAATATATTGTTTTCTGTTTTATTATTGGAATGCATTGGTAACTCCATGAGCTAATTTTATCTTTACTTCACAAATAATGTAACGAGGACATGATAATTCTAAAGTATTCAATATATAGTTTTCATTACGACTTTTATTCTTATTATCTGTGTATCTGGGTGCATCTAGATGTATGTTTATTCTAATCTTTAATGAATATTAATACATAATAATCAAATATAATTTTATTATGACTTTCATTCTTATTATCTATGATTCTTATTATCTGTGTATCTAGAAGCATCTAGATGTATGTTTATTCTAATCTTTGATGAATATTGATACATATCAATCAAACTAATAGTATATGCTATTAAGGTCGTTTTAATAATTTTTTAGTAGATCTGACGTCAAGATTACAACTTGCCGGCGACATTGTCTATAAAGCACCCAAACTGACCTATTTGGTGTCATTATTAATTAAATGTGTTCCGTCAGGAAATGGAACACAATGCCAAGGAATTCATAGAACGTTGATGAGAAGTGAAGATCCAGTCAGAGATAATGCACAAAAGATAAAACTATCCACCATTCAAAACGGAGCCGTCGAACACGATTTCTTGACTTTTAATATCATAGCATGCGCAAGGGTGGTCTTTTCCCCTTATAAAACTCTCCAACGTTTTCAAATCACATGGCCAGGAAATGTCTTTATGCCCTGTTTCTTGAATCATGTCATTTTCAATCCGCCTCTGAGCATCCCTTCCACACAGCTGTTCGGTTTTGATGATTAAAAAATTAATATCTGTCGTAGGTGTGGAATTATTCATTGGCAAGACCAAGGTGCGAGTTGAATATAATACCCCGGCAGAAGGGGAGAATGGAGGAAAGCAAAAATGTCGCAGAAAGGTGAGGCCGAGCTGCTCGAGGATTGCAGTGGCGTAATCAAGCTCTACAGCGATGGATCAGTTGTTCGAGTAGTCGATTCATCTATCCTTCCCGAGCCCGATAATTTCAATTATAAGCACGTCGAATACAAAGACGTAGTGATGGAGGAGGCAATTGGATTGTGGGCGCGCCTCTACTTGCCGCCCGAAATGAACATCAAAGCGCCTGTAATAATTTACTAACACGGCGGCGGGTTTTGCGTCTTGAGCCCAGCAACGCCCGTCGTGCATCGCATGTGCCAGATGTGGGCCGCCACGTTGGGCGCCGTCATCATTTCAGTGAATTACAGGCTGGCTCCCGAGCACCGCCTTCCTTGTGCGTACGAAGACTCCATCACAGCGCTGCAGTGGGTGCAATTTCAGGCCGTGGCGGTGGAAGGAGCGGAGCCGTGGTTGCGCTGCCACGCGGACTTTTCTAGGGTTTTTCTGGCGGGCGACAGTGCAGGAGGGAATATTGCGCATCATGTGGGCGTGTGGGCTTCTGGGAGAAAGACCGAGATAGGAATTAAAGGACTAATTTTGGTGTACCCGTACTTCGGAGGCGAAGAACGCACGTCGTCGGAGACGGAGAACTCGCCTGGGTTCAGTTTGGAGATGTCGGACGTCATGTGGAGGCTCGCCCTTCCTGTGGGAAACAACAGAAATCATCCCTTCTCCAATCCAGAAATAGAAGGAGCCGCTGCTTCTGCTCTTGACCTTCCGCCCATGCTTTTAGTGATTGCAGGACGCGATATTCTGCGAGATCGACAGCTCCAATACTGTGAATTTCTCAAGAAACGTGGGAAACAAATCTGTATGCATGTGTGTGACGGGGAAGAGCACGGCTTCTTTTTCTTGAATATGGAGGAGGCAAGCCCGGTTGAAGCCCTCCGTCGCATCTCTGATTTCATCAAATGAAAACCTACCATCACCGTCCACTGATAAAAGTTTCGACCACATTTCTTCGACCTAAATGTGCTTTGTAAGAAAAGTATCTTTTTCTTATGTTAAATCTGTTTCCTTTTCCGCGTCTTAGTTGATTCTTTTCTTTTTCTTTGGATATCAACATGATTCAAATTCAAGACCTCCCAGATAAGAGGTATGCAGCTTATCACTGGACTATGGAGTCATCCTCACGTCTTAGTTGATTCTTACCTCTATGAAATATATATATATTTACTTGTATATTATTTTTTTAACTGTCTTCAAGTTTTGGTATTTTTGTATATTCCTTTTTTTAATTGTCTTAAAGTTTTGGTATTTTTTTTTATCATGGATATGATAAGACTTCATTATTCACTATTCTTGTATTTGGATTTTATATGAACTTCAATTTTTTTTCCAAATTTTTGTAAATAATAATTATTTAATTTAGTATTAATTTAAAGTAAATAGTATAATATTCATAAAACAAAAGGTGTCATAGAACACATTTTCAAGTTAATCAAAAGAATTAAATTTTATTGTATATGTATTTATAAAAAAATTCTTTCCTGTAATTTTGACCTAAGATACTCTTACGATTCACGACCAAAATCTATATTCCATCTGGTGAGATTGGTATTCAACATGAATCAAAGAGCCAAAAGTTTAGAATGAATTTTTAAGCAATACAATTTAGATTTTAAGATATATATTTTCTTTAATGTTTACTTTTTTTTAATTATTTAAAAATGATAAAGAGAAAACATTTGAATTCTTCTAACAGATATTTAAAGATCTATACTTTAAGAACTTAAGTATTTTATCTAGTTCTACTAGTTTTGGGAGAGTGGCTCATGATCATAATGGTCAGTTTTTTTTGGTAGTGGCCCTCCCTCTAGCAATAAATATGTAGATTACAATTGGTCTTAAAATGATTATTTCCAATGGCTTTAGGAGGATTTGGATTGAAAGCAATTCTATAAACATTATCAACTGCCTTAAGGGTGTTCAAACCCCAAGCTAGATTATAAAAAAATTTAGTATTGGATAGCATAAGTTTAAAGTCCTCTAATGAAATTGTGAACATTTATTCAAGGATCATGAATGAGAGAAGGTGAAGAGAACTGATGATAGGGGATATGATCGAGCTACTGTCAAACTGGTTTGGGGTGAAATATCAAAGGTCATAGTGAGGTATCCAACTCTTGATGGTCATTTTACCGGTCTTTTTAGTAACTATTTTCTAATATTAAGCCACTTATACCTTGAAAAATGTATTTCTATGTCATTTTAATTGTTCTTGTCTCTCTGTAATTGTCTAAATCCTCATCGTAAAAACCCTTTTGCATTGATCCTCGATGAGTGCCTTATTATCCTCAAAATGGAGTATGCAAAGACTATCTTCATTTATAAAATTCCTTCCCAATAAAATGGTTATTGAATTTGCATAAAATGTACACTACCATTAGTTTGACTTTTCTATTGATAGAAAAGATGCTCCGTGAAATGAGGAAGCCTATTTTCACATTTACAAATTGAAGCACCCAAAATAAGAGAAGTTGACCCTATATTGGCCAAATGGTTTTGAAAGGGATAATGAGGATTTAGATTATGTTACCTCTGATGGCTATGTGCTAGATTCATATAACCATAGTTCTATTAGAAATGAAAAAATGTGAGTGGGAGAATCCTCAAAAATGTCGATTAAGGAAAAGAAGATAAGCCCTATTTTGTCCCATTGGATTAGTGGTGACAAAAGGAAATTTTCCCCCTCGTGCTAAGAAAGGTAAAAATAAAATTTTGTTAGAGGCAAAGAATAAAGGGTTGATTAGAAAACTCCTATGGAAAAGGGCTCCTCTATTACTAAATAGTTGATATGATAAAAATGATGAGGGACCTTACCAATGGCCAATTCAGTAGTATTCAGAGATAACAACCCGACCAAAGTAGTCTTGGACACAATAATGAGATCATAATAACCCAAGGAAAAATATCTTGAGGTCATAATAATCCAAGCCAAAATAACTTGTGCTCAAAATAGCTCATGGATAGAATATCCTTGTAATAATTAATATATTGGTCGCAAGGGTAATTATTATATAGTAATGAAGAGAAAATAACTTGTAGGAAAAATACATTTTTAGATTTGTAAATGGAACAAAAGTAGATGCATCAATCACTATAGAAAGAGTCAGAAGAAGTTGATGTAATATAAAACATAATCATTATTTGAACCTTGAGATGATCACTCTCTAACACAAATTGAATGAAATAAAAGACATGGTGTTCTCGACTTAAGATTCTACAAGAAATATCATTTCTATTTCATGTTCCAACATTTCATTACCCGTAATGGGAGCAATATCATCAATCAATGTATTATCCAAAATGATTTGAAGAAAAATATTAAGGTTTGAAGCACCACCACTAAATCCTATCACATTGACAAATCTTATCTTACTAGTTGACTATACAATTACTGATAGAGGGGAAAAGTTTCTTTTTCTTCATAGTAATGATGGGAAACATTTTTTTAATATTTACCACTATATATAATTTTCAATTAATAAAAGAATCTAAAAAATAGGTTTAGTTAGTACATCAAAATAATGTGAAGTATTTTTTAATACGTTTACATGATCCATGACTTGAAAACTCATGCAATATTTCCCCTCATTTATATTCTTATGATATGACCAAAAAATCAAGAAAAACTTATATAGAAGTACTTGAAGAATTAAAATAGCTTCAACCTAATCTAAACCAAAAAAATAGCTTATTAATTTTGAATTAGGTTTTCTGGGAGCTATGTTGTAAATTTTCCAAATGTCAATATCCAGGGGATTTTTTTTATTTTTCTCAATTCTTGTGGAGGAAAGTTCAAGAATAAGGTCTACAAATATGCTACAGTGCTGGTGAAGTCTTTGTATTTGAGATTAATAAACTTGCTACATTGTCTTTTCTGCCTTAAATAGATATAATTGATGTCTTTGAAAATCTTCTATAATCTCCTTATTATACAGAACATGAGGACAATTCACAAGATATAATTGATTATTTTGAAGATAGATAGATTGGTAGACTAACTAGAAGAGGCAACAAATGATCACCAAAGTTTCAATCATAATGTGGACTTTCTATTATGCTATTAAAGAGGATAGTACCAAAACCAATAATACTATTGAGGGATGACATAGAGGATTTAGTGAATTTCTTCAAGAATCACACTACTCAATTTGGAAATTCATCAAAGAAGTGAAAAAAATAGGGTCTTTAAGAGAATAAAATAGTAAAATATATGGCTAGATAAACTAAGAAACCAAGCAAGAAAAAATAAAATGACCTCAAAGAAATTGATGCAGATTTGCAAACTTGGAACCCTTAGGAGGATAATTCACTCAACTAAGGTACATCAAGGGACTCAAAAACCAATGGTTTTCACGTGTACCTTTACTTTCTTGGGCCTCTCAAGGAACTTAGAATACACATGTAATCCCCATCTCATCCTTCACCATCTTCCTTGAGTGAAATTGATAAGATGAACTCATGAAAATAATTCTCCCTTCAAAATAGCACCATGATAGAACTTGTTGTAGATAGGACTTGGTATAGATAGGATCATTTGGGTGTGAACTAGGAACTCGGTCTAGGACTTAGCATGATAGTCTAAGGTTGTGCAAATCATCTAATACTATCAAGGGAGAGAAGGTTTTAGTATTTTGGGAGTCACCCATAACTGGTTATGATTTGATTTAGTAATAAGACTCATGAAACTGAGTAGCCCTCCTTATGTTAGTTTCCCTTAGTTTCTTAAGAGCTTTGCAAAGGACATGGAAATTAAATTATAGATTTGGATACCCTTTTTAGGGTTATAGATACCTACAAAGATAAAATTACTCACTTCAGCTTGGTAGGCATGGTTTCACTATGGTGATAGGTTTAAGTAGGCCTAATTAGGCTTACCTAAAGAAGAAACTACCTTCTAAAGGATTATTTCAAGCCTCCAATCACTTAGAGTATCTCAAGGGCCCTAAAATATTGCCAAGTCATGGCTTCAAGCTTCTAGAACACCTTAGAATAGAGGTTATGTTGTTGATTCCAAATTTCTACTCGGTGGACACATAGAGATGTCCACCTAGGGCATGAGATTCCTTCCTCCTTGCATGATGAAAAAAAAAAAAACTAAAAACATAAAATACGTAATCTTACCTTGAATCTCTCCAAGGACCATGAGCTGACACTCTTGGGCTTTCAAGCTATAGTCATTTCTAGCTCAAAACCCTTCCTATGGGTTATAGTTAGATGCATTGATATAAAATTTAGGATAACTCATGTCTCCTCTCACTTCACGAACTCAAATCACTTGAAAATGAAAGTTAACTAGTTATATTAGAAAAGGCATGTAATACTCTACACATATGCAACCATACAAGGTCGTACAAAGGTTTGTAATGGAAAACATTTGTAGGAAAAATGATAAAATTGATTCTTTTCTTCTTTAAAAATTTCATACAAATCCTTGGCCTCTATTTTTTTAAAGATATTAACTTTTAAATCCCAAGAAAACATCACAACACTCTTGGTATCCATTATAGTCGAGCTACAACAAAAAACCTAGTTTTTCAAAAACTTGCCAAGTGGAAAAAACTTGCAATGATGCAACTTTTATATTTTTGACACATGGAGCTCCAACAAAAATCTTTTCTATCCTTTTCTCTAGTTTTCCTAGGTGGTTAAAGGATCGGTGAGGTTATAGGGTTGTCATTGAATCTTTTCAACCAAATATGAGGACTTTATGGAAAACTTACACATAACTATAAAGAAAAGACTCATACACAAAAGAAAATCAAGACTTCCTACATTATTCAGTCCTATATTCTTGGTGGGAGCATTTAGTGCTCACTTATGCCTGATTTTCACCTTGTGCTCTTGCACCAAAGTCCCCAATTTGTTTGATCTCAAGTCCACTTGAGATAAGATGCTCCAATGATGAACCATGCTTCTTAATCTAAAAATCATCTATCCAAATAACCTATGATATTGGCCTATCCTTCCACTTGATTAAGTATTCTCCTTGTCTTCTTGACTTGGGTATATAAGATCTTTTCAATCTGAGGTGGAGGTAGCTTCGGAACCTCATGAAGTTCTACTGCTACCTTTTCATCCTGTAAGGACTTCTCTTCTATCTTTGTACCCTTGTATGGACTGAGGTCACACACATTAAATATAGGAGATATGCCAAAATATGATGGTATTTGTATCTTGTATGCATTTCGTCCATACTCAGCTAATATTTTACAAGTGCTCACCTTTTTTAGTAATAGCTTAGTGTGCTTACACTAAGGTAATCTTTCTCTCCTCCAATAAGCCCATATTAAATCACCAACCTTAAATTGTAACTCTCATCTTTTCTGATTAGAAAGTTTTTTATGTTTATGATTTGAGTTCTCTAACTGCCTTTTAACTTGATCTTGAACTTCTTTGATAGCTACAACAAATCTCTCTCCATCTACAGTAATTGGAGATAAAGTAGGAAGCTCTCTAAGCTCAATGAATCCCCTTGGGTACATGCCATATATATGATATAAAATGGTGACTTTCTTGTGCTCCTATTAATTGCATCATTTAATGAGAACTCCACCTGTGAAAGTATGCTGTCCCACTTCTCTCCACGTTTCTTAGTAAGACATCTCTGAAAGTTGCCTACGGACCTATTGACCATCTTTATTTGACCATTTGTTTAAGGATGGTATGCAGATGAAAAAGATAGATTTGTGCTGAGTTTCTTCCATAGGGTTCTCCAAAAGTGACCCACAAATTTGACATCTCTATCTGATATAATGCTTAAATGTAGCCCATGTAGTCTAACTATTTCTCTTAAAAATAAATCTCCAATATAATAAGCATCATTCGTTGACTTACATGGCAAGAAATGTGCCATTTTGTTGATCCTATCTACCACAACATAAACACTATCATACCCTTTTTGTGTTTTGGGTAATACCATGAAAAAATCCATACTTATTCATTCCCATGGTCTTGAAGGAATGGATAGGGGTTGGTATAATTTTGCATTTGTACTCTTCCCTTTACCTTTCTGAAAAATAGTACATTCTTACACAAGCTTCCTCACATCTATCTACAACTTAGGCTAAAAGTAGTGCTTCTAACCAACTCTAAAGTCTTATGTAGTCCAAAGTGACCAGATGTATCCCCACTATGTTTCTCTTGTATGATATTCATTGTCATGGTGTACTTGGGTACAAAAATCTGTCCACCTTTGAATATTAGTACCACTTGATCATAAAATCAAAATATTAATGATTATATATATCGTCCAAGTTAGTATATGCTTGGTAAAAATCTTTAAAATCATTGTCATTAATATACATATTCTTCAAGGCTGAAATCCCTACACTTTCCAACTGAATTTCTGAGATGGTTAAGACCCTTCTACTTAAGGCATTAGTAACCATATTGACAACTCCCTTTTTATGCTTTTTGGAAAAGGTAAAATATTGGAGCGTTCCCACCCATTTCATGTGTCTATGATTGAGTTTATCTTGGCTATTGATGAATCTAAGGGTATGGTTATTAGTGAACACAATGAACTCTTTAGGCAACAAGTAGTGTCTCCACTTTTTTAGGGATTGAGCAAGGGAATAAATTTCAATATAATACGAGGAATATCTTTTCTTGGCTTCATTGAGTTTTTCACTAAAGAAATCTATGGGTCTTTCTTCTTGACTAAGTACACTTGCCATGGCTATATGGATGGCATCACATTCTATTTGGAAAACTTTATTGAAATTAGGGAATGTGAGGATAGGCTATTGGGAGACCTTCTTATTAAGGAGCTCAAAAGATTCATCTTCCTCTTTGGTCCATACTGTGATAGCTAAATGTTGACCTCTTACTTAGCCATATACTTCAACATAGTCATTGTTCACCAGATACACACAAGAATGAATGTGAGATCATTCATCCTGCATGCCAGGGTGATTTGACCTGTTGCCTCCTATCTAGGTAGGGTTCGAGATTTCTCTCAGAATCGAGAGTCCAGTAACCATAAACTAACACTAGAATGAAGGATTTATCTATGAAATGAATGCAATTTAAGCTAGAATGAAAGCATGTATTGAATCTAGAAATGATGAGAAATGATCATTAATCTAATAACAATGAAAGTAAACTAGATTAAATGAAGTGCATATTTAATCTAAACATGATTTAAGCTAGAAATGATATTAAAATGAGCAATGAAAGCTTGAATACAAATGAGACAATAATTCGACATAGTTTCAATACTTCAAAAGTTGGATCTTCATGAATGAGAAATCAAAGTTCTTTTATAGAATCCCAGATTCAATCAACGGTTCAGATTGAATTAGATGAATGGTGGAGATTGAATGAGAGTTCAATTCAGAATAGCAAGTTTCTTGCAGAGAGGCAGCCAACTGTTTGCCTTTTGAGTGTGTAAAGATGTTAACTCATTTGTTGCACTTTTGGATTTCTAGTTAACTCAAAGTTTCCTTTTCTAAACTCAAGAGAAGATTTTTGTAGAGAATATTTGATTAAATCGAATATTGCCTCATAAATGGATTCTCTCAATTATTTGAATAATTAAATTTAATTATTAAAATGCTGATATTTATTCAAAAAAATGAATATTATTTAATTCCCTTTTTATGGATTTTAGCTAAAGAGGGTGGATTTAATTTAATTAAAGTTCTAGGACTTTATAATTAATTTAATTGATCATAGAGTTTATTTAGCCAATTACAGTTGATATTTAGGAATTAAATATAGCATATGATTAATGCAGATTTAAGGTTTTCTGCATTTGACACTAAGTCAAGTAGAGTTAATCAGAAGACATAATTTCCTAGTACAATAGGACTTTGATGATTTGGAAATTGATAGAGCGAGACTAAATGCAACAAAATTGGTTAGGTTGTAAGATGCCAATTTTAGGGTATTACATTTTGCCCCTATTTGAATTGATGTGCGAGTAGCATGTTGATTCAAAGAATAGGTTGATGTGACAGTTGATGAGCATTTCAGGATTATCTCTAGAATGGAGCTTAACCCTCAAACATCGAGGTTAGATTGCCAAGACATTGGTGAGCATTTTAGGATTATCTCCAGAATGGAGCTTAATCCTCAGATGTCAAGGTTAGATTTACAAGACACCAATGAGCATTACCACTTTTAGTAAGACTATCCCCAGACTGAGGCTCAATATTTGGGAGTCAGGGTTAGATTGCCCTGATACCCATCACTTAAATGGTAACTGATAAGCTTTTTTAGAGCCATCTCTAGAACGAAGCTTGACTTTCAAGAATTAGGGTTAGATTGCCCTAATACCTTAGAGAGATTTTGAGAACCATATCTAGAATGAAGCTTGATTCCTAGGGATCTAAGTTAGATCGCTTAGACACCTAAAGAGATTTCAAGAACCATCTCCAGAATGAAGCTTGATTCCCAGGGATCTAAGTTAGATTGCTCAAATACCTAATAGTATGATGACAAGATGAAAGGCACAAAGATGGCCCAAGTGATTCAAGATCATGGAACATCCAATTTTGACCATGAGGAATAAAAAACTATATATGCCCCAATTGATGAGATGCCTCTAGCGATGAGAGCTTTGATTTGATTTAGATGAGATTGATTCGAGATCAATGATGCAATCATCCTCCCCCCTTAGGAGCGAAATTGAAAGATGACATGTCATAAAGGTGATTGAAAACATTAGGTTGCAGATAGATATATAATCAGAGGTCTTAGAAGAACTCAAAATAGATTATGGAAGAATCGATAAGATTCAGAATTGATCTGGAGTGATTTGGAGGTCATTTTGACCAAGTTTGACCATGGTTGACTAGATTTGACTAGAGATGAAAAAAGATGAAGAGGTCAAGAAAATGATGATGAGATGTGATTCTATCAACAATACGACATCGGAAGGTCAACTGCACAAGCGTCTAATCACATCAGTCCTAGAAATTTTAAAATGCAATTTTGAGCTATGTAGAGGTGTCAAATTTTGATTTTGTTCCTGAAAATGGATTCAGAACGGTTGATTTAGCCAAGGGTGAAGTTTTTGCACAAAATAGAGCACTTGTACAGTCATGATGAAGAGAGGATGTGAGATGAGAACCCTCGACATATAGATCTAGGAGAATACAATGAAGTGAGCATCAAACACTATCACTATGCAAGTCTAGAATGAAAATGCAAGCCTAAGCTAGATGCAATTCCTAGGACTTGGTTTCAAACCCATTAGATAATTATCATTACAGAGCTTTTTGGTATAGGACGGTAATAGGATGTCATACAATTATCACTGATATGAGAATCATGAGAATATAAATATGACATTAGTCTTAGATTTTCACAATGAGGTGTAAGCATTAAGGTACAAGAAGCTAGAAAGACTTGAACACCTATTCCTTTTGATGTAGCAAGTGAACATAAGGATCAAAGCACAATTGCTAGGATGACCTAAATGTTTCTTATGTACAAACACACCAGACACATGAGAGTGTGTTATTTTTCCAAGTAATTGATAAGTATATTAAGAATGCTCGCAGTGACCCTTAGATTCACTTCATAGGATGAACGTTTTAAATTTCACTTGTAGCAGAAAAAAGTCACTCAAACAGACAAGGAAAAGAACCAACTTCACCAAAGTGTCCATATAAAAGGAGTCAAGGTACACATGGCCATCTAACATGAGATAGAGCCTCTCATAGTGGACACCCATTTTGTATGGATCCCTTGGATCATTGGAACTAAACCAACAAGCAAAAAACAAAGAAAAGATCATGCCCCTAGTCTTTGCATCTCTCGGTCAAGATAGACATCCTGGAGTTTCTCGGGGAGGATTGACAAAGCAAAAGACAAGAACGCAAAAGAAAATCTTAGTATGCTTTAGAGAG
This sequence comes from Chamaecyparis obtusa, assembly GCA_027943335.1. NCBI lineage: Eukaryota > Viridiplantae > Streptophyta > Pinopsida > Cupressales > Cupressaceae > Chamaecyparis > Chamaecyparis obtusa. The sequence goes on from BSBK01006563.1 coordinate 568,014, forward strand.
TTTACAAATTTAGTTTCAGTTTTAGCGGATTGATGTTAGAATGGAAGTATACGTCATAGGCCTAAAATCGTAACTAGATAGCGATAGTAGATAGATGCAGTCAGAACCACTAGTGATTGATGTGAGAAAGCTTCTAAAGGAGAAAGATCTCAGTGACGGTGAGACAATAGTAGGTAGATGCAGTGAGAACCACTGGCGACTGATGTATGAGAGATCCTCAAGGAGAGAGATCTTAGTGCGAATGAAGCATCAATAGATAGATGCAGTGAGAACCACTGGTGATTGATGCAAGGAAGATCCTCTAAAAAGATAGGACAAGTGCTCCCTAGACCAGTTTGGTTGCCCCTAGAGTATGACCAATTTTAATCCATGTAGATTTGAGCATAATCACAAAGGTAATTGAGAGTAAGTGCATGAGCCAGTAAACTAAAGCAATAAAAGCATGAAAGAAACTATATAGAGCCAAGTGGTGTTGCGATAGGTATAGCATTGCGAACAAGAGGTGCTTGTTTACCAGGTTTTCACCATCTTGGCAAGATTTCATTTGTTTTCTACCATGATGCCTGTTTACCAGGTTTTGATCAATGGCACTCTTTTTATTTTTCAATTTTTTTGTATTTTTGTATTTTTAATTTTTTTAGTATTATCAAGGTGCCTATTTACTAGGTTTTCACCAAGATAATAGATATTTTTAGGACATTTTGCAATTTTTAGGATTTTTTTATAATTGAGTATGTACATGGAGCATTCTGAAAATGTCTCAGCTATAGAATCATTTTAGATGTGGAGCGTTGATCGGCTCTTTGAGTTGTTCTCCTTCAGTAGTAGAGAGTTGATAGGCACTAGACCCAAACGCTGTAGTAATAATATATGAACCAAGCCAATTTGGTTCAAACTTTCCCTTCTAGATCAGTTGTTGCTGATTCTTAGGGTTCTCTGTCAGGATGAGATCACCCACTTGGAAGTCCCTTGGTTTAACTTTTTTGTTGTAGCTTTTGGACATCCTCTTTTGATATTATCAAATATGATTAAAGGCCATTTGATGACATTCATCCAGTAGTTCTAGCTCTTGTAGCTGAGATATTCTTGTGTCATCATCAATGATGAGGCCCTTCAAAGAAACTCGTAGAGTAGGAATCTCGACCTCGGTTGGTATAGTAGTAGTCATCTTGAGAAATGAGATGTTGTAGTAAGGACAGGGGATTTGGCCAGTAGTGCCCAACTGTCAAGAGGTCCATAGTCGAGGAAAGATCACTTAGGTGAGACTTACAAATATCCTTGTGGATGCATCTTAACTCTTTTTCATATTTCCCATGCTCTAAATATTTTAAGGATAGTATGTTCTAGATTTCTCTTAGTCATGTCGTTAGAAATGAGGAGATACCCATATGCACTTTGGGATGGGCAAGATGGAGTGAAGGGTATAAAGTATGAAAGGCAAGGATGGTAAAATGGAGGGAGGTGTGAGAATTTGGATTCTTGAATAGAAACTTTTATTTTCTTTTGATATCCAAGTCTTTTAGCTTGGGAATCCATGTAACTTTTGACTTTTTCTTTTTCTTCGAGAGACTTTTTGATTATAATTCTTGCAAGAGGGATTTTGAGATCCTTTTGTGTTAGCTTTCTCTTTTCCTCTTTGAAGACCTTTGTGCTCTTTTGAACATTTTCTTCTTTGCTTTGTACACACATGTCGATTAGACGGGACATGGTGACCTTGAGATATAAGTGGATTATAATAATTTTTATTTTTATTTTGGTTATAAATCCAAGTTACTTCCAAAGACTCGGGAATTATGGATGAATAAGGTTGATACGACTAGTTTAGGGGGAGAGATGGAGTGGGAAGTGGGTGAGCCACTTATCTCAGGGAGGAGGGTGGAAGAGAAGTTGATGGGATGGGCTTAAGTGTAAAGGTATTAACATCATCCTCAACGTTCATTAATGACTCAAATAGATCAAGAAAGTTGTCTTCCATAAAATGTTGTCTATTGTGAGTTGTCCTAGAAGAGTCAAATAAGTTTAGAGGAACATTATGTGAGCCTAACTTAGATGATTGATTTTGAGAGCTAGGTCCCTCTTCAAGTGGTAAAAGCTCATGAATAGGAACCATTTCAATTTTGGATCTGCCTATATTCCATGTAGTTGTAATAGGATGGGGTCTTATATACCATGTTGGAAATTTGGCTGAGTTGGTTACATAGATGTTGTCATTATGGAAACATATGATCCACATGAAGATTGCACAGTTCAGAGAGCTAGTATGATAGCGCACAATGCAAAATTATTTAAGTATGAGATAGTGTTTTTACCAGTGAACCTGGAGATAGTTTTTGTTTGCAATGTTGATTGGAGTAATTTCAATGCTTGCACACTTGAACATAGACTCTATGATGACTATTAAAGACTCATCTCAGAGCACAAGTCTGTACGACATGTACAGAAGAAGTTATGACAATTTTACCGAAGATAGTGTCAAGCCCACATGACAGAATATGAAGATAGAATTGGTAAAGAGTTAAGCGATTATTTTGTTTATCAAAATAATGACTTAACAATATAAAGGGATGAAATCCTAGATGTTAACCCTTGGATAAAGTTATTTTATAATATGAGAGCCGACCAGAAAGTTATTAATCCTAATAACTTGTATAAATGTAATTGTAAATTGTAAGAAGGAAGAGATATATACATGTATGAAGAGTGTATGATATAATGAAGCAGTAATATGATGCGGAATATATGATGCATATGTAATAGTGAAAGAGTAGTGAAGAGATATTGATGCAAGAAGTATAAGGTTATGTACCTTAACCTTCTTTTGTAATCAATGTATATTATACATTACTTATTTGGGTAGTGGGCTCATCTAGTAATCACATTTTGTACTGCCAAATCCTAATAGGGTTGAGGCTTCTAACAAGGCCTATAGTCCCTTACTCAGGATTGGGACACTATATGCATGTAATAGACTCCTAAAAGGGTCAACATCCTTAACATGATACTTTTGATTAGTGGATCTTTGTGGGTACCATCCCCACTGAGGTTTTCCCTTGGCTAGGGTTTCCTTGAGAACAAATGATGTGTTATGAGTTCTTTAGTTTTATTGCTATACATGTTGTTTATCTTCTTATGTTATGCATGTGTAAAGATAATCTATTATATACATAATTGGGCAAAAGATAAAGTTTGTAGAATACTGATTCACCCCCCCCTCTCAGTATTCCCTATTTTTAACAATTGGTATCATAGCTTAGTTACCCGAAAAAGAATCATTCAAGGAAAGCCTCGTAGCTTGAGTAAGATCTCTATGGATATGGATCAACTACAGAAGAATCTTGAAGAAGCTCTTGAACAGATTGACTTGCTGACTATTGAAAGAGACACTTTGAAAAGAAAATATGATGATGCAAAGAACCTCATTGAGATACTGAAAAACAAGTTGGAAGATCTGAGATTTGAAAAGGAATCTGAAGTTTTTATTGAAGATTGTGATGACAAATTAGAAAAAGAAAATGAGATCCTTAAGCATGAATTGAAGATATCAAATTTGAAGCTTAGTTTGAATAATTGAAATGGCAAGAATGAAGCAAATCTAAAATCTGAGAATGAAAGTCTAAAGACTGAAAATGAAGGACTAAAATCTAAACTTTGTAAAGTAACATCTGAACTTGAGAAAGTCAATTTGCAGTATGCTGAACTTGAGAAATACAATAAGATTGTGAAAGGTGAACTGACTCAATCCAAACAACAACTTGAAAGGCTATACTCAACTAGTGAGAAGATTGATGAACAAATATCTTATCAAAAACTATTCTATGATAAGACTGGTCTTGGATTCAACACTTTTAAAGCAAATGAGGAAAGCAAGGAACCAGATCTGAAAATATCTGAAAGCATAGATGAGAAGAAGTCTGATGAGATTAACAAGTTTGAAGATACACCTAAAGAAGAAGAATCACCTAAGCAAGAGGAATCACCCAAAGGTATGCAAATAGAATTCAAAGGTAGATGTTTTTCTTGTAATACTAAAGGTCATATGAAGAGAGATTGCACAGGTAAGCAATTTAAACCTTTTAATGGTTATTGTTATAATTGTCATGGTTTTGGACATAGAGCTATTGAATGTAGGAAACCTAAATTTATTGAGAATAATGATGGTAGTAGAATGTTTAGGAATACTAACAATGTAGATAAGAAACCTACTGAAAATATGAACAAAAGAAATGGAGTAATATGTTATAGATGCAACAAGGTTGCACACATTGCTAGAAACTGCAGATCATAGATCAATCAGCCTGGACCAAGATATGGAAAAAATGGAATTATTTGTCAAATATGCAACAAGATTGCACATATAGAAAGGTTTTGTAGAATGAACAATAGAGTTTTTCATCCTAATCCTAATCCCAAAAATCATGCAAGAAGAAATGAAGATGCAAGAAATAGTTAGAAAGGATGCTATAGTAAATCAGATGAAGTGAAGTTTATCAAAAGCACAAATCAAGGAGACATATTCAACATTGAAGGTAATCAAGAAGGTGAAGCATTAAAAGGTAAGAATGAATCTTTACCTGACCCATCTCAAAGTACTTAATTTATGAAAATTGTAGTAGAATAGGAACTTAGATTAGTGTAGAAGTAGATATATGATGAACTAAGTCTTGTGCAGTTAATGCAAGGTAGTATATGATGTTCTAATGCTATGGTTAAGAGAACAAAGAAAAATATTATGTTTTGCGAGATCGTAAGAAGTTTTAAGTTTTGCAGGTTAGCAAAAACAACTTTTTGGAAAGAAGTAGCAAAGGAATTGAATGCGATGTCAGATCTAAGTGAGATTGAATTAATAAAAGGTCATGATCGGTATCATTTGATCATCAAAGTGAATTCAAGTGTTAAGGAGATCAAAGAGCAATGATTGGAAGCATTTTGCAAGGATTTGGAGAAGAATTTTGTGCTGAATCTATGCAAGCCCTAAAATTGCAAAATTGAGGTATTTTAATTGACAGATCTTTAAATCAGTGAAGGAATTAGAAGAAATCATGGATGTTTCTTTAATTCACAATATCAGAGACAAAAATAGACCTAAGTTGAAAAGGGAACTAGTAGAACCCTTGGAAGATGATCCTAGGTTAGCTTTATCATCCGTACCAGACAGAGTTTTACACCTAGAGAATGTTAGAAGTTATCTTGGATGCAAACTAGAGACTATCAGTGATAGTGATTTCACTAATGAATATCAAAAGATTTACAATCAGAAAGTGACATTGAAACAAGGATTTGAACATTTGAAAGATAATGAAATCATTAAGTATGCATTACCGTATGAATTTGACAATGAAGAATGTACTAAGATAATCTTAAGCAGAATTCATAATGGGAAGTTTTGGTTAGAAGATAGAGTGATAGATATCATAGCTGGTTTGATTCATGAAGTCACTAGACTATCTAAAATTGGAGCCATTCCTTTAAAAGAGAAGAATATGAGGAAAATAGTCATAGACAACACAAATTCATCCTATAATGGTAGAGGAATTGTGATTAGTAAGATCAAACAAGATGATGTCAGATACTTGTGCAAGATCCTAACCACTAACTTTTGTGCAAATTCAAGAGAGGATGACATGGCAGATGGAATGATACATGCAACTTATCTAATGTGTGTTGACAAGGTACAAGTTGATATGTGTGAGATTTTGAGAATTCAACTATTTGAGAATCTGGAGAAGATTAAGAAAACTAAGTATACATAGTTTAGGTTCTCATCCTTAATCACCTATATGTTTTTTCTTCTATTGAGAAGATTTCCTTAAACATTGGAAATGACTGGAATGATGGCCTAAATACAATGGAAAGGATTAACCTAGTGTATAGAAGGCATGTTATTGAAAAAGTAAATGAGAGTGCAGTATTGGTAATCAAGACATTTCAGAATATAGTATCTAGCAGATCAAGGATCCCAAAATCTCTTGTGGAGAAGTATAAAAATGAGATATGTTTTATGGTTGATACCGACTTTACCTATATTAAAGTAGTAGAACCTAGAACAGATTTTATAGACCCTCTTGGCTATGAGATATCTGAGGTAGAGACAGAAGAGTATGTGAGCAGGTTACTTAAGTGTAAGTTGGACACTCATTGTAATAGGTTTGGAACCTTTGAGGAAACCTTCAACTCTGCAAAGACCTTACTTGAAGAGAAGCAGTCTAAGAAAAGAGTTGAGAGTACTATAAAGAAAATCCTAAAAGATATAGGGATGATTGAGCATGAGTTCTTAGTAGAAAAGAAAACAACATTAGCAATCAGAGATATTGGACAAAAAGAAGTTTTGTCTATTCCACCTTTATCATTAATTGTAGCATGGCAAGAAGAAATACAAGTTAAGGTGAAAGTGGAAGAAATTGAGAAGGATAAGGAAGAAAAGATATCCACTTCCTCCACACCTAGCAAAAGAGTAAAGGAGAGTGCTACTGGACCGGGTAAGAGACATTAAACTTTAGTGCAACCAGTTCCAAGAAAAATTGCAAAAATCAAAGATGATGTCACTTCTATTAAGAAGAAGGCTTGGAAACCTAAAGTTGAGAAGCTTAATGAGTAGATCATTTAGGATGGAGACTTTACAAGAATGGACAAGTACTATGATCTTTATGATTATGCAGAGAGATTAAATCTGGAAAATGCAATGGTAAAGCATATGATTTTGTCTAATAAGAAGTTTGATACAATTTAGGGTCAAATACTTGATGATTTGTATAATAAACTTGTGAATAGGAAGAAGAGAGCATCAGAGGAAGACATAACTATTAGAGAAAAGCTTGTAAGAAAGCTTTGTGTTATAAAAAATGAAGCACACTTTGGTCAGATCATGAAAGCTTTAAGCACCCATCTGAGAACCAAGAAGAGATCCATTCAGATTATGGGAAGTAGATATCAAGAAGTTAACTTAGAAATAGAGCAAGCAATTATCAAGGTTATGACAGAAAATGTTGGAGAACCATCAGTTGCAGCAGAGAAAGCAGGTGAATCAGAACAAGAGGACATTACCTCTCCACCAACCATTAACATTGAGGATGAAGCTATGAATGTAGAAGGAACAAAGATCACCTTGGATATTGATGATAATGTATTCAAGAATCTGGAAAACATTGTTGACAATTCAACTTTTGAAGAGCAGGAAACCACCAAAGGAGAAGAGAGAACATAGACAATAGTTATAGAACCCTCAGTAATAGAAAAACAAGTACCTATTCCCTCTAAAGAAGATATCAGTCTTACTCTTGAGACTGGAAAGAAGAACCAGATTGGATCTATGATTGAGCATTTGGGAAAGGAAGTAGATGATGATGATTAGTTGGAATTGATCACATCCTTGAACAAGATCATTGGGAAGAACAAGAAAGTAAAAAGTCTTGAAGGAAGCCTAAAGGAACTTACTGACAAGTTACAAGGCATTGTATCTACACAAATTGTAGAAGATGACCCTCTGGAGAAAGCAAAGAAAGTAATGAACACTTTTGACAATGAATTCACAAACTTATCTGATATTGCAAAAGTGAAAGCTCAAGTAGCCTATGAGGCCAAAATGCTTTTGAACATTAGCCAAAATATCAGGAATGATATCAAAAATCTTGATATCTGTATAAAGGACTTGAGGAATAATTTGGAAACAAGAAAATCTTTGTACATCCAGTGTACTAAATCAGAGACCTTGACAGCAGAAGAAGATTAGAAGATGAAGATGAAGGAAGTAGAAATTCAGAATGAACCTAACCTTCTTTCTAGCCCCAATGTGAAGGTATTTGATGTTGAGAAGAAAATTCGTAAGTTATATGATGAAATCAGAATTTTGCAAGATGAGAAAGACAGGAAAATGAGAAGATTCACTCTTTTAAGAGAGCACACTTCTGTGAAGTTAAGCATTGTTGAAGGGCAATTGGAAGAATGTCTTTCAGCTAAGACATCTTTTCAAAAGTTTACCTTTGAGAATCTCCAAGCATGTGAAATAACATCTTATGGTTTGAGCGCACTACTCAGTGTGGAAAATTCCATTAAGAAATCATGGGAGAAGGAGTTAGAAGCTATAAAGATTAATTTTGTAGATTGTGTTGCAAGCCTACTGACTTTGCAATAATGAATTAAGCTATAATCTTTTTTTTGACACAATTTTGTAACCCTCCTTACCTTTATTTTGTCATTGTTGTCAAAGGGGGAGAGATATATAGCCGAAAATTGATAAGTAAATGATAAGGATTGTTAATCTTAGGGGGAGTACTGTATTGGAGTACTGTATTAGAGATAAAGTTTTTTTTTTGGAGTTATAAGGATAGTATATATTTTATACTATGGCCACAATTTTGAGATTTTGAAGTTGTACACTTAGCCAATTTTCTCATATGTTGCCACCAATGACAAAGGGGGAGATTGTTGGAAATTTGGCTGAGTTGGTTACATAGATGTTGTCATTATGGAAACATATGATCCACATGAAGATCACACAGGTTAGAGAGCTAGTATGATAGAGCGTAATGCAAAATCATCTAAGTATGAGACAGTGTTTTTATCAGTGAACCTGGAGATAGTTTTTGTTTGCGATGTTGATTGGAGTAAGTTAAATGCTTGCACACTTGAACATAGAATCTATGATGACTATTGAAGACTCATCTTAGAGTGCAAGTCAGTACGACATGTATGGAAGAAGTTATGATAGTTTTACCGAAGACAGTGTCAAGCCCACATGACAGAATATGAAGACAAAATTGGTTAAGAGTTAAGGGATTATTTTGTTTATCAAAATAATGACTTAAAAATATAAAGGGATGACATCCTAGATGTTAACCCTTGGATAAAGTTATTTTGTAATATGAGAGTCGACTGGAAAGTTATTAATCCTAATAACTTGTATAAATGTAATTTTAAATTGTAAGAAGGAAGAGATATATAGATGTATGAAGAGTGTATGATGTAATGAAGCAGTAATATGACGCAAAATATATGATGCATATGTAATAGTGAAAGAGTAGAGAAGAGATATTGATGCAAGTAGTATAAGGTTATGTACCTTAACCTTCTTTTGTAATCAGTGTATATTGTACATTACTTGTTTGGGTAGTGGGCTCATCTGGTAATCACATTTTGTACTGCCAACTCCTAACAGGGTCGAGGCTTCTAACAAGGCCTATAGTCCCTTAATTAGGACTGAGACACTATATGCATGTAATAGACTCCTAATAGGGTCAACATCCTTAACAAGATACTTTTGATTAGTGGATCTTTGTGGGTACCATCCCTGCCGGGGTTTTCCCTTTGTGAGGGTTTCCTCGAGAACAAATAATATGTTATGAGTTCTTTAGTTTTATTTCTATTCATGTTGTTTAGCTTCTTATGTTATGCATGTGTAAAGATAATTTGTTATATCCATAATTGGGCAAAAGATAAAGTTTGTAGAATATTGATTTACCCTCCCTCTCAGTATTCCCTATTTCTAACATACCCATGATTTGCTGGAGTAGCTGAAGTGAAACTTGAAGTAGATGGCCTAGGAGCCATAGGGATGATTTCCACAGAAGGGTGGAAATGATTATCATTAGTTTCTGGATCTTGAGGGTTGGAACTTTCTAATCTTTCAAAGGTAGTAGGAGGAGCATATTGATGTATAACATTGACTTGTATTGTAATAGTAGCATTAGATTAGGAATCCTCCTCATTTTATTTTGAGTCTATCTTGATATTGTGATACTACCTAAGGTAGTCAAATAGAGACATTGTAGGAGGTAGATCTTCTTCATCACTGTCATCTTCTATAGGATGAGTATCCTTAGTAGTAGGAGCTTGTTTAGTAGTAGCAGTGGTGGAGTAATTTAGAATAGGCATACCCTAGGGAATATTTAGGATGTGGGAGATATCAGCTAATGGCCCCTAATCAAGATTAGTAGTATGTTTAACATCTTGGATGGGAGTAACCTAGGTAGGACAAGAGTCTGCCATTTGACTAAAGGATGAGTGCACAAGGTGTATAGTCATGATCAAAGGTTGTGAGGTATACCTCTACCTTGTCTAGCAATGTGTACGAGGAATACATTTTTTCTTCAAGTTTCAACAATCATAGACAAGGATGATGAAGCGAGAAAGAACAAGGACTTACACTTGAAAATTTGTCTCTAAGAGGAAGAAAAAAAGTGACAAAGGTGAAATATGCTTGGTACGAGTCATCGAGAGTAAGGCTAGAACAACCGAGAGGTGACTATCATGTTGCAAGGTATGATAACACAGTAGATCAAGCAGCCAATAGAGAGACAAGGTGAGTTCAAGAGATCATCACATGATTCTCAGGCCAAGGCATCTAGTTTCAGACTCTATATGACAAGAAGACATGTAGACAGACCCCAAACAAGAACTAGATTATGTAGAAAGTTGAACAACACTTGGAAAATTGCTCACTATTTTTGAAAACTAGGGACAGTTTTCGCGTGAGAAAGTGTAGTCCCACGTGAGAAAATACTAAGTTCACATGAGGAAGTGCCAGACTCATCCAAGGAAGTGCTGAATCTGACCAAAAAATAGTAATGGTTTCTGATAGAATTGGTGCAAAACTTCACGCGAGGATGTGAAATCTCGCATGAGAAAGTGCACAAAACCAAGAAAAATGTGAAGAATCAGATAGTTTGGATTGAATTTTGAAATAGAATCAGATTTTGAGACACAACGTGGGCTGTTCTCTAACAAAATGTTCAGTTTGCAGACTAGTGTAGGACAGTTTGAATTAGAAAATCTCAGATTTAATGTTTGAAAGAAATCATTTACAAGCACAAAGTTTGGGACTTTCAAGCAATAGTGGAACAACCAATAGTTGAAAATAGTTCTACCGAGGACAAAGGAACTCAAAATAATCATGGGAGTCTTGACAAGTTTTGACATGTTGGATAGTTAAAGACTCAAAACAAACACTTAGTTATTCCTACAAAGAAAATGGTAGAGAAGAAAAAATTTGTGCCTCACAACTTATGTGCATTCATTCACTCAATAATATATATTCAGAGGTTACCCTTGAAGCAGGGGCCAAGTCATATACCACCTTCAAACGTCTAGGTGCATGCCTATTTCAAGAATCTAGGGGAGAGATTCTTCCCCCTCCCTGTACAAAGATTATGTCTCCTTTCAAAGGTGATCTAGGTAGGCAACTAACTAAGATATTGTTCAGTAGGCTTCCATTCACACTAACCTTCAATGCTCCTGATACAAGGCTAGGGCCTCTTAGCCACACTGACACCTAAAATTGTACACCCCCACAAGCAGGGCTAGGAGTGGTGCCGCTCAGTACAATAGATAGAGCTTTCTCAAGATGTTTGACATCATGGATCAAGAGAAAGAAGTTAACATGGCTTTGGAGTATTTAGACTCAACAAAGATACTTTATTATAGTGAGGTGGAATCATCAAAAAAAGGTGTGTACTCACTTGGGTCATTCCCAGAGGTACAACTTCCCGCACACTTGCTAAAGGTGCCTCAGACATGGCTTGGATTCAAGGGTTTGAGTTTCAATGTTGTTCAAAACATATTCAAGACATACACTTAAGTGTTATACAATTGACACTTAATGTTCACATTGGTTAAGAAAACGGTTATGAAAAAATAGTTTTAGTATATGAGAAAGTCGATAGACTTAGTTATCTGATATATCCCAACCATAATAACTTTTTGGAAAGCTTCATGAATTAGCTAAAATGGGTGTATGTTAGGTTTTTCATATCACATGTATGGAAAGAGAAAACATTTGTTTAACAGGCACATTTACAAAAATTCATGACAGTTTTGACTGTTTTGAGCAGTTTTGGTCTAATGGAAGTTTAGGTTATCTAACTACCTCAAAAATGTCAAATTTTTAGATTTATAAGTAGGGGATACATTCCTCTAAAAGAGAGCATAGGTTTTTGGAGAAAATTTGTAGGATTTGTGTGGAGTTCTTTGTAGACCAAACAGCTTGCAGACAGATTTTAAAACAACAAAGAAGAGGGTAATGCTTTGTCATTCTATTTTATCATTTGTGAATTGATTTTCATTGTAGAAGTTTATTAGAGATAGAAGAAGGGATATATATTTTCTTTTGAGTCATTCAAATTAGTATTTTATTAGACCTATTAATGGAAAAAGAAAACATATTTGGGTACTTGATGTTTTGAAGAGAAACAAGGATTTATCACTCCAAGAAAGTTAATAGTTTGAAAGACATTAACTCAAGTCATATCCTTGAATTCAAATATGTCATTTTAAGTCTGATTATACTTTTTATAATCTGATATATTCATTGTAAGAAGGCTTGTATTATTTGGTGAAATTTATTGATGTAAAAGAATCAGTAAGAGAGAAGAAGAGAAGTATATCTTGCATTATGTTTTCAACAAGAAGTTGAAATCAATGATTTATGATTTGTATTGTAACAGAGATGATCCTCTAATTTTGTATCTCTTTTATTCATTTTGGAAGTTGGTGCTTCTTGTATTCTTGAAGTTTGTGCTTTAGGTGTAAGGGATTGGTGTTCCTTGAAATCAGTGTTTCAAAAATAGGGTGTTGGTGCTTCCTAGAGTTGTAGCTCTAAAAGATTTGCCCAAGAGGCTAATAAAGTTTCAGATTCAAAGTGGTTTTTACCCTAAGGGGTTTTCCACTATAAATATTGTTTACTTTTTTTCTTTTTACATATATTATTCATATTTCATAAGTATATGTTATAATTATAAAAATTGAAAAGAACAAGTTTTAAGTAACCACTAATTCACCCCCCCTCTCAGTGGTGTTTGTATTCCAACAAGTGGTATCAGAGCCTTGGGTCATGGGTTTGAGTCTCCCTTCAGTAGGTGATAAAGGCTTAGTCAGTGCTGAGGGGAAGATTGTTGACTTAGTGGTCAACACCTCCTTGGAGATTCATGGCATGGCTTAACCGCCTCCCCTGGATCAGGGTAAATCTGGCATTTGTATCAGGCATTGATAGTTTGAGCTTTTAACCCAAAATTCATCCTTACTAGCTTCTTTATATGATGTAGGTGTTGGAAATTTGGCTAATGTGGATGCATAGATGTTGTCATTATGGCAACATATGATCTCTATTGAGAGTGCAGAATCTGGAATGCAAGTATGGCAAGTTGAAGGAAGAAATTGTCTAAGTATGGATATAGTGATCCTGACAAAGCACCCGATGAAGATTTAGTTGGTGACGTCCACTGGAGAAATATTTTTTTTTGCATAGTTAACTAAAGCTTCTACAAAGTATGAGGATACCCCATCTTAGTGTGCATAAAGTTTGGAGTAGTACGAACAAAGTTATTCAAAGTTTACCGAAGACTATTTTTGCAGACAGAACAGTTTTGGAGACTGTATTAGCGAAAGAGTTAAGGGATTATTTTTGCTTGTCAAAATAATGACTTAACATTATGAAGGGATGACATCCTAGATGTTTACTCTTGGATAAATATTTTGGAAGCTAACCATGTAAAGATATTAGTTCTAATAACTCATATATTAGGCATACTTGAAATGTAATGAAAGATAGTGATGTTATGTGAAAAAGAAAGAAAAGATAACTTGCGATAGTTGTATATTGTGATAGCAGCAAAGGAAATTGATGTGAAGTTTTAAGTAGTACCATATTACAATTAGAAACATTTTTGTATTACCCGTTTGGGCAGTGAGCTCAGCTGGTGATCAGGTTTTGTAATCTAACTCCTAACAGGGTTAAGGCTTCTAATAAGGCCTAAAGTCCTTTAACCAGGATAGATCTACTATATATTGTAAATTGAATCCTAATAGGGTCCAATATCCCTAACATGATACTTTTGATTAGTGATCTTTGTGGGTACCATCCCCACTAGGGTTTTCCCTTGGTCGGGGTTTCCTCGAGAACATATCATGTGTTATGAGTTCTTTCTATTTACTGCTATGTTTGTTAATCAGCTTGATAATCTTTGTATGCACTAAAGTAATCTGTTATATCCATAATTGGGCAAAAGAAATTTTTTGTGAAATACTGATTCACCCCCCCCTCTCAGTATTTCCTATTTCTAACAATTGGTATCAGAGCATAGTTACTCGGAGAAGGAACATTTAAGGAAAGCTTAGCAGCTTGAGTAAGATCTCTATGGATATGGATCAACTTTAGAAGAATCTTGAAGAAGCTCTTGAAAAGATTGATATGCTTACTGATGAAAGAAACTCCTTCAGAAGAAAATATGAAGATGCAAAGAATGCTATTCACAAATTAAAAGGTAAGATTGAAGATCTGAAATCTGAAAAAGAAATCTGATATGCTTGTTGAAGATTGTGATGAATTAAAAAAGGAAAATGAGATCCTTAAGCATGAGTTGAAGATAGTAAATCTGAAGCTTAGTATGAAAGATGGAAATTTGAGATCTGATAATGAAAAATTGAAAATTGAGAATGAAGATCTGAGGTCAAGACTTGAAAAGGAAACATCTGAATCTGAAAAAGTAAAAGTGCAGTATGTGGAACTTGAGAATAATAATAAAATTGTGAAAGGTGAATTAACCCAATCTAAACAACAACTTGAAAGACTATATTCAAATAGTGATAACACTGGAAAACAAATTTCTTTTGAAGAACCATTCTTTGATAGGACTGGATTTGGATTTAGTATGTTTAGAACAATCCATGAAAGTAAGAAGCCAGATCTGAAGACATCTGAAAGTGTGGAGGAAATAAAGCTAGATGAGAACACATTGGAAGATCCACCTAAAGAAGAACCACCTATAGAGAAAGAAGAATCAAAGCAAGAAGAATCAAAATAGGAAGAATCATCTAAAGGTATGCAAATAGAATTCAAAGGTAGATGTTTTGCTTGTAATACTATTGGGCACATGAAGAGAGATTGCACAGGTAAGCAATTTAAACCTCTCAATGGACATTGTTATAATTTTTATAGTTTTGGACACAGAGCTAATGAATGTAGAAGGCCTAAATTAATTTTGAATAATTATGATAGAATGATTGGGAATACTAACAATGTAGATAAGAAATCTTTTGAAGAAATGAATCAAAGAAAAGTGGTAGTATGTTTTAGATGCAACAAAGTAGGACACATTGCTAGAAATTGCAGGTCATAGATTAACCAGTAAGGACAGAGATTTGGAAATAATGGAATCATTTGTCAGATATGCAACAAATTTGGACACTCAACAAGATTTTGCAGAATGAACAATGGAGGTTATCATCATAACCCTAACCCTAGGAATAATGCAAGAAGGAATGAAAATGCAGGAAACAAAGAGAAAGGTTGTTGTAGCAATAAAGATGAAGTAAAATTTGATAAAGGCACAGATCAAGGAGGTATAGTTAGTACTGAAAGTATTCAAGAAGTAATGTAACTAATGGTAAGAATGAATCTTTACCTGACCCTTCTTTAAGTACTTAAATTATGTAAGTTTCTGTAGTTTAGGACTTAGGATTAGTGTAGATTAGGAATTTGAATGAGTTAAGTTTTGCACAGTTAGATATAGGTTTATTATGCTGTACTAATGCTATGGTTAAGTGCACAAAAGAAAATATTGTGTTTTGTGAGGTCACAGAAAGTTTTATGGTTGCAGGTTTGCAGAATTAGCTTTTTGAGGTTTTAGCGGCAAAATGAATGAATGCGATGTCAGATCGAGTTAATAAGAAGTGTTATAAGGTCAAAATTGAAGTTATCACAATTAAAAAGTGATTGAAAAGAGATTTGAAAGAAGAAAAAGTGAGTTGAGGATGATTTGAAGAAGTTTGGAAGCAGTTTGCAGCGACGATCATACCGAAACCCTAGATTTGCAAAGTTGAGGTATTTTTTTGATCTTTAATCAATTGATAAGATGGATATTTCTATGGTTCATAATGTTAAGGATAAGAATAGACCTAAGATTAAGAAAGAACTAGTAGAACCAACTAAAATTGATAACAGTCTAGCATTATCATCCGTACTAGATGAAGTATTGCACATTGAGAATGTTAAAGGATATTTAGGTTGCAAGTTTGAAACTTTGGAAGATGCAAATTTTAGTGATGATTACAGGAAATTGTACAATGAAGACATGTTAGTTAAACTAGCTTATGGGCACCTAGAGAACAATGAAATTATCAAATATTCCATGAAGTATGAATTTAATGATGAGGAATGTACCAAGATCATTTTAAGTAGAATCAACAATGGGAAATTCTGGATGGAGGATAGAGTTATTGATATAACTGCCAACCTAATTCATGATGTTACTAGATTATCTAAATTTGGAGAGATTCCACTAAATGAAAAGAACATGAGAAAGATTGTTTTAGACAACATTGGATCTAGTTATAATGGTAGAGGAATTGTGATAAGTAAAATTAAGTAAGATGATGTTAGGTACCTTTGCAAGATCCTAACAACTAAATTCTGTGGTAGTTCAAGGGAAGATGACATGGCTGCAAGAATGGTTCATGTAGCCTATCTTATGTGTATTGAGAAGAAACAAGTAGACCTATGTGAAATTTTGAAAATTTAGTTATTTGAGAACTTAGAAAAGATTAAGAAGGCTAAGTACACACAGTTTAGGTTTTCATCTCTGATAACCTATATGTTTTTCCATATTTTGAGAAGATTTCCTTACACAGTTGATTGGAGTGACAATGTGAACACAATGGAAAGAATAAACTCAATCTACATGAAGCACCTTTTTGATAAAGTTAATGACAGTGTGAAGCTTGTATTGAAGACTTTTCAAAATATTGTTAAGATCAAATCAAGGATTCCTCAATCCTTAGTTGAAAAGCATAAAGATGACATTTGTTTTATGGTAGACACTGATTTCACCTACATTGAAGTAGTTGAGCCTAGAATGGAATTCATAGACCCTCTTGGCTATGAAATATCTGAAGCAGAAATAGTAGGATATGTGAATAGATTGTTAAAGTGTGAGTTGGATGGTCATGCAAATAGGTTTGGAACCTATGAAGAGAATTTCAACTCTACAATAAGTTTGAGAGAAAAGAAGCAATCTAGTAAAAGAGTTGAATCTACCATGAAGAAAATACTGAAAGAATTAGGTATGTCAAGTCATGAGTTTGACATAGCTAAGAAGACTGTAGAAGCCTTGAAGCAAAGTGAAAATCTTGTAATTTCACCTAAGGCATCTAGTATAGATCCTGTTGATCCTATTGCAGTAAAGGTAAAAGTTGAAGTACCTAAAAAAGATGAAGGAGATAAATCTTTTTCTCCTATTCCTAGCAAAAGAGTAAAAGTGAGTGCAACAGGACCCGACAAGAGACAGAAAGTAATTGTACCACCTGTACCTAGAAATGTAGCAGTAATTAAAGATGATGATGTAGTTTCAATCAAGAAGAAAACTTGGAAACCAAGAATTGAAAGAGTTAATGAAGATATATTGAAGCATGGAGACTTCACTAAGTTGAATAAATTCTATGATCTATATGGATCATTTGATAGATTAAATTTTGAAAATGCAATGATTACACATATGATTGTGACAGATAAGAAACTTAGCACTATTCATGGTAAAATCTCAAAAGACTTGTATAACAGACTTGTGTATAGAAAACAAAGAGCACAAGAAGAGGACATAAAGATGAGAGAACATGTAATCAGACAGTTCTGTGAAGTTGAGGATGAAGATCATTTGAAGAGATTCTTGAAGTCTCTTGGAACTTTATTAAGAACTAAGAGAAGAACAATCCTTATAATGGGAGGCAAAAAGGAGGAAGTACAGAAAGAGACAGAGCAAGCAGTAATGCAAGTTCTTGTAGATATAGTTGCAGAAAAGCATGTTGAATCAGATCCTCAATAGAAGCAATCAGAGGAACCGCATGTAGAGGAAGTTGGTATTGAAGAAGTTCCATCTTCTTCACATATCAATATTGGCAAAGAATCAATGGACATTGAAGGAACCAAAGTGACACTAGAGTTAGATGATGCTGCATTTCATGATCTAGGAAAAATTATTGACAATTTGGCTTTAGAAGAGCAAGAGAAGATTATAGAATTAGAAAAGGATACAGAGGTAGTGGAAGCACCAGTAGTATCAGAATCAGTTCCAACAGAACAGACAGTTAAAGGTAAACAAATTTTGACAGAGGTCACTACCCCTAGTGCACCTGACAGTAAGAAGAGACAAATTGGTTCAATTTTTGAAGACCTTGGAAAAGAAGTTGAAGATGATGATCAGCTTGAGTTCATCACATCTCTTAACAAAATTATTGGAAAGAATAAGAAGGTGAAGGACCTTGAAGGCAAAGTTAGAGTTTTGACAGAGAAACTTGAAAGTGTGATTAGCACTAAGGTATCTGAATCGGATCCACTTGAGAAATCTAAAATAGTAATAAACTCTTTTGACTCTGAATTTTCTAACTTAAAGGATATTGCTAGAATAAAAGTTTAGGAAGACTTTGAAGCATAAATGCAACAAAATTTAAGTGTAAATATTCAAAATGATATTGGTAGTTTGGATGTATGCATAAAGAATTTGAGGAAACATTTTGAGACTAGAAAGAGTTTGTATATACAATGCACAAAATAAAAAATCCTAATAGTTGAAGAAGATAAGAAGATCAGAGAGAAGATAGATGCAATTACAGCTGAAACAAACACCTTGTCAAGCCCAAATGTAAAGATAAGTTCTGTAGAGAAGAACATAAGGAAGTTAAATGATGAAATCAGAATGTTAGCAGAGGAGAAGAACAGAAAGATGCTCAAGATTAACATCTTGAGAGAGCACATCTCAATCAAGACCTCAATTGTTGAAGACCAAATTGAGCAGTGTCTTTCAGCAAAGACATCCTTTCAGAAGTTTAGCTTCAATTCCCTGCAAGCTTGTCAGACAACAACATACGGATTGAGTACTCTACTCAATGTTGCTAAATCCATCAGGATGGTATATGAGAAAGATTTTGAATCATGGAAGTCAGAGTTTGGTGATGGTGTTGCAAGCTTACCGGCTTTGCAATAACTGATAACAAGGTATAAAGTTTTTTTCAAATTTTTGTACATCCTATCTTTGTCATTGTCGTCAAAGGGGGAGAGATAGAAAAAAATTGAATATATTATGAGGAAGGATACTCATAGGGGGAGCTATTCTATGGAGTACAATATTGTATATGTGTTGTATAACTTTTGGCCATAATTTTGTGTGAATACTTTGAAGTTTTGTTTGCACACTTAGCCAATTTTCCCATATGTTGCCACCAATGACAAAGGGGGAGATTGTTGGCAATTTGGCTAATGTGGATGCATAGATGTTGTCATTATGGCAACATATGATCTCTATTGAGAGCAAAAAATCTAGAATGCAATTATGGCAAGTTGAAGGAAGAAATTATCTAAGTATGGATACAGTGATCCTAACAGAGCACCCGATGAAGATTTAGTTGGCGACATCCACTGGAGCAATATTTTTGTTTGTGCAGTTAACTAAAGCTTCTACAGAGTATGAGGATACCCCATCTTAGTGCACATAAAGTTTGGAGTAGTACGGACAAAGTTATTTAAAGTTTACCGAAGACAGTTTTTGCAGACAGAATAGTTTTGGAGACTGTATTAGCGAAAGAGTTAAGGGATTATTTTTGCTTGTCAAAATAATGACTTAACATTATGAAGGGATGACATCATAGATGTTTACTCTTGGATAAAGATTTTGGAAGTTGACCATGTAAATTTATTAGCTCTAATAACTCATATACTAGGCATACTTGAAATGTAATGAAAGATAGTGATGTTATGTGAAAAAGAAAGAAAAGATAACTTGCGATAGTTGTATATTGTGATAGCAGCAAAGGCTATTGATGTGAAGTTGTAAGCAATACCATATTACAGTCATAAACATTTTTGTATTACCTTTTTGGGCAGTGAGCTCAGCTGGTGATCAGGTTTTTTAATCTAAATCCTAACAGGGTTAAGGCTTCTAACAAGGCCTAAAGTCCTTTAACCAGGATAGATCTACTATATATTGTAAATTGACTCCTAATAGGGTTCAATATCCCTAACAAGATACTTTTGATTAGTGATCTTTGTGGGTACCATCCCCACCGAGGTTTTCCCTTGGCCGGGGTTTCCTCGAGAACATATCATGTGTTATGAGTTCTTTCTATTTACTGCTATGTTTGTTAATTAGCTTGATAATCTTTGTATGCACTAAAGTAATCTGTTATTGTTGGCATTAAGCAGAATTGCCACTAGTGACAACACTTATTTGCATTCTGAGTGCAAACTGAGCAGACAGTGCAAACTGAGCAGACAGTGCAAACTAAGCAGACAGTGCAAACTGAGTAGACAGTGCAAACCGAATAGACAGTGCAAACCGAGCAGACAGTGCAAACCGAGCAGACAGTGCAAACCGAGCAAGTTAGTACAAACCGAGCAGGACAGTGTAAACTGAGTAACATCATGTCTACCGAGTCACCAGTATTTATTGAGTTCAAAACCTACCGAGTGGTCAGTATGAACCGTGCCTTCACTTCTACCGAGTGCATGACGATGCCGAGTAATGCAGTGGACGCCGAGTATCAGAAAGTCACCGAGTTAGTTTGCAGAAACTGTGTAACCATACTTGGGCCGACTTAGTAGCACTTATGTTTATTTGTCAAGTTGACTTTGTAATTATAATTGTAAGTAATTGTTTAAGACTTGTATATAAACAATGTTGTAAAAATGCCAAGATGTATGTAGTAGTATGTATGTGAAAAAGAAAGAAAGGTAGAGATAAAGCGAATTACAAAGGGCTTCAGCAGTATAAGGAACAGAAAAGACAAATTCATCACAGAAGGTGATCAGTACATCAGTGAATCTCAATCAGCAATCTAGTTGCAAAGCAAGAGATCTACTGTTTCATCCTAACAGGTGAATCAGTACTAAATCCTTTAATCGGGTAGACTTAACAGTCTTTTGTAAAATCTCTTTACCGAGTGCATACTTCATTGTATGTTTGTAAATCCTTTAACAAGGTGGATCTAACAATACTTTTTGCTCCTAACAGGGCAGATCATCAGAAGTGATCAAATTGTAAGCCTTAACCGGCCAACTTTATTCTGCAGTACTAAAGCTTTGTGGGTTTCATCCCCACCCCAGTTTTACTTTCCTTTTGGAAGGTTTCTGGGTAACCAAATCTATGTGTCATTATTGTGAATGATTTTAAGTTTCATGCTTTCTGTATGCAAAGGTTAAAGTAAATTACATGTTAACACATCTGTAATTGAAAGAAAATTTAGAGTTACTGATTCACCCCTCCCCTCTCAGTAACTCGGTTAATTCCTGAATATTTCCAACAATTGGTATCAGAGCAGCATTGGTTCTCAAGACAAAGGTTAACTAGCTTGAGAAAAGATCCAGGACAATGGAGGTATTCAAACTGAACAAGGTGATTGAAAATGAAAAGCTAGATCTGGAAATGGCCATAGCTAAACTTAAAGAAGCAAAAGAACATCTTTCCCAATCCCTAAGAAGAAGGAAGGAACTTGCAAATCAGATGAATGATTAGAATTACATTGAAGAAAAGATTGAAGATCTTTTTCCCTCAAATAGCTCAGATGAAGCAAATAATGCTGTCAAAGAACTCCTAGAAAAGAATGGGTCTCTGCAAGAAGAAGTGAGAAAATTAAAAAGAGAACAAGAGCTACACTCTACAAGATTTTGTGAGATCTTGGAACAAAGAAACAAGTTGAAAGATGAATTAGATGGAAGGAACATTGAAGTCCAAAATAAAACCCTTCAGCTAGAAAACCTAATTGATCAGATCTCTCATACAAATGAGGAAATTCTGAATCTAAGATCAGAAATAGAAAACACAAGAGAAGAACTAAGATCTGAAAAGGAAATCAATCTAAGATTGGTGGATGACCTAAACGTTGAAAAAAAAATCAATGAAGGAATGCTGAAAAGTCAAGAAGACTTGAATCAACTATATGAGCGAAATCTTCATAGGCAAAAAGGAAAAGCAGGACTTGGATACAAAGGAGAAGGTGAATCTTCTAAGCAAGGTACTCAAAGGAATCAGAAACCTACTTGTAATCACTGTGGTAAAATAGGACATACTTCAAATAAATGTTGGAACAGTGAAAAAGAAAAATTCAATGAAAATGCTACAACTGCAATCAACATGGTCACAAAGAAAATGAATGTAGGGAAAAACCAAGATTCAGAGGTAATTGTCACAAATGCAACAAACAAGGTCACAAGGCATCTGAGTGCAGATCCAAAATATTTAATCCAGTAGAACAAATTATGAAAGCAATGTTTGGATGGGACTACAACACCTAGTGTAGATGTCATTACTGTGGAGAATATGGACACATTGGCATGAATTGCATAAAACATCATCTAAGGAAAAGAGATACTACCGTAAGATGCTTCAAATGCACTAAACTCGGTCACATAGCCAGAAACTGCATGAACGCTAGTGAAGTTGAAGATGGAAAGAAGAATGAAGCAACTAAGGTCAGGAAACAGGTGAGACAAAAATGGATTCCTAAATCTACCGAGCAAACCAGTCCAAGTAATGGAATGGGTGGCTCTACCGACTCAAACTAAATTTCCAAGAAAGCACTGGAACTGTATTCTTACAGACCAATCTCAAGCAGTTCCAGAACTGAATTAAAAGAAAGATCTAAATCAGCATGCAAGATGTAGTAAGATCACAGGAAGGTCGGTATCAGTCTTTACTGAGCAAGGTCGGTACCAGTCTTTACCGAGCAAGGTCAGAGCAATATGAATTCTCAAGTTCACCGAGTTGCGAAGTCTTTACCGAGCAATTAATTCTTAGTGGGTGACAGTCTATCAGACTTCATACCCTAATTTGTACTAAGCATTAATGACAGAGTTGTAAACAAAAGGCAAGTAATAGAACTCATTCTTCACCGCAAACCTTTAGCACTTTGAGAGCAGAAAATTTCAAGAGCAACCCAGTGATTCAATACTTTTGTGAAAAGAATTTTCTGTGAGTTACCATGGAATCATCCAGCACTTCAGTGAAGAAAGGATCTGATATGTTAGTCCAAGGGGAATGGAAAGCACTAGATTTCAAGATCGTGCCCGCAATTTCAGCAGCCCTAGATCCGAACGGAGCTCAATCTCAGATTCCTCCTAAGGTACTACTTATTAACGATATCCGTAATCATTTCAACTGTTCAATTCATGAAATGGGGAACCTAGAACTAGATATTGTGTGTGAGGAACTATGTGTAGATGGTATTCTGAAACCCGAGCACAAACATCTGGAAGATAAAGGTTTAGTTCACATTGCACATCTACCTCAAAACTTTCGGGAGAAATGGGTTAGATACATTCTCAGCCGTGTACATGATGGAAAGATTTGGCTGGAGCAACCCATAGAGATCACAAAGAAGATGATTCATCAAATCATCGGTCTTCCCATGTTGAACAAAGCAAAAAATACCAAAACCCTAGGTCGGACGGAACTAGAGAAGAAAACCCTAGCCGAATGGGACGGTAGAGGCATGAAAGTTAGCAGCATTACCGATGCTGAACTAAAGTTTGGTACACACATAATTGCCCATAAGATTTACAGTTCTAGTTGACAGAATAGTGTCTCCTGTGAAGCTATTGACCTAGCATACAAAGTGGTCAAGAACAACTTAACATTTGACCTAGCAGACTTATTGTTAAAGCAGTTTAACAAAAACATGGAAAGCATTCAAACTTCCAAAAACAATCCATGTAAGTTTGGATCCTTATTGGTCTATTTATTCTTCTATGCTCAGAAATTCTTCCCTTCTAAAGGAAAAGTTGTATGGAGAAAAGATGTGCCAGTCCTTTATGAAATAAATGAATACATCTCAGAAATGGGTGAAAATTTTGAAAGCATCATGGATAATTATTTTGAATCTTTCAAAGAGAAAATGAATGACAGATTCTGGATTCTGCAGAAGTTGGTGGAAGATTACAAGGATGACATTTGTTTTATGGTGGATTGTGACAATATATATATTCAAGCAGCCAAACTGAGGACTGTATATGTAAAACCTCTTCCTTATGAGGTAAATATTGATGAAACCAAGAATATCATTAAAGCTCTTCTTAATCAGCCTGTCAATCCCAAAGCTCCATATTTTGGAACATATGATGAAGCTAAGGTGAGAATTGAACTAAGCATAAAGCTTCCTCAGGCGGTAAACAAAGGAAAGAAGAGGATAGCCAAAATGCAAATGATAACCGAGGACAAAGAAGATATCGATGAAGAAGAAAAGGAAAAGGATGAGAAAATAGAGGAACCAGAACCTGCAAAGAAGAAAGGAAAGATATTCATCACTAAGGCACCTAAGCCTCCCACTGCTGTATTTACAAGGAGAAATGCAAGAGGTAAGGCAGACAAGGCAGACAAGGTAGATAAAGACATAGTATTCAAAAGGCCTCCTCTAAACTTTCAAGAAAGGATCAAACTCTTTAGAGACAGATCAGGATCTGGAGTAAGTAACATAAAATCTTTTAAATATGAAACCAGATCAGAAATAGAACAGAAGGAAATAGAAGATGCCGTTATTGAAAAGATGGGACAGTGGAAATACTCTCCTGATGACATAGCCCCATAGGTTCCAGCTGTCTTATTAAATCCAATAAAAATGAGATGGAGCAATGCAAAGCAAACTGTGATAGACATATTTGATCAAACCCTGAGACAGTTAATGCCGAGCTTGAAAAATGATGAAGTAAAGAAGGCATTGAAGGACAATGAAAATAAGATGACATTAAGGTTCAATACTTGTTTGATTCTGATCAACAATATCGAATCGGTTGTGAAGGCTGCAAATGCCACATGGAAGAACATATACCACCTTCACCAACCGAGTATTGAAACAGTCATAATAAAAGACATTGAAGATGACAGTGATGAACAAGAAGAAGCCACTGAGGTAGATGATACTGTGAGGATAGCAACAGAAGTCATTGCATCCCTTCCTACCTCTCTAGTAAAAGTTTCTACATCCAGCCCGGAGACACCTTCAAGCATGGTTGTGACAACTTCAACATTTGTCCAATCATCCATAGCAACAACAGAAGCAACTACCATTTCTTCTACCGAGTTGCAGTCTCCCACATCATCAAGTTTTCCAGCTGTAAGTTTTCCAATTTTTGAATCTACAAGTGTAAATATTTTAAGTTCTCTAGTAGAAAGTATACCAATCTCTATAGCCAGTCCAACTATGTCTATTGTCACTACTACTAAGGCATTAAGCACAGATAAGCCTAAAGCTCAACCGAGCATAAGATTTTTGGGTAAGAATATAGTAGAGGATATAGACCTAGATGAAGAAATAGAGATTCCAACATTAGATTTTGCAAATCTATCAGCGGACCAAATGCAAAATATAGGTGAAATCCTTCAAAGGAAAGCAAAGCAAAAGAAGCTTAAAGAGGAGAGAGACAAGGAATATCAAATCATCAAGGATGCTAAGGACATTTTGTCTGATGCATTAGGTATTAAAGTAGACTCCTCCCAACATGTTTTGCTACAATTAGCAGAAGCAGTCAATAAATACAATGAGGACTCATCTAGGATAGAAAAGTTAGTTGAAAGAGCCAAGAAGAGATTCAACAATAAAGTATTTGAGCACATTTCTCAGCACATAGCTATTAACCAAGTAGAATTGTCTTCACTTTTGTCAAACATTGAATCTACCTATTCGAATGCTACCTCTCTTTTGGCCAGATTGTGCAATATTGTCGAGTTCACAAAGGATGTTAAGGATAAAATGAATAAAATGGATGAGGATATGAAGATTAGCATACAGAAGCTACAACTTGAACCAAGTTCAAGCTCTTCTCATCACATGAAAGTCTCATATCTATCAAATATGCAGTCAGATCTACTGAAAGAAGACACAAGGATCCGGTCCACACTGCTAGACATCCAACACATGATCCTTCCCATCATGAATACAATGTATAAGCACATTGAACATTCCAAAACATTGATTCATGACAATCAGTTCTCTATAGCAGATCACATGATTGAACTCTCTGCAGAAGTCCAAATTGCAATCCAAACATGCAAGATTCTGCAAGAAAGTTGGGACAGAACCCTGGCACTAATAATGAAGGTACATTCTGATTTTCTATCAAATTTTGGATTCTCTTTGTAAATCACTTGTATATGATTCTTTGGCATTATCACCAAAAAGGGGGAGATATGTATAGAGGGAGATATATATATAGAAGAAGATTTGTATAGAAAAAGTTAGCACATTGAAAGGGGGAGACAATGTATAAAGCCCTATAACAAAGACAAATTTTAAAAAATCAAAATAAAACTCAGCATGATTCATATATATAAGTTTTGGCCAATAAGTGTTTTTGTCACTAATGCCAAAGGGGGAGATTGTTGGCATTAAGTAGAATTGCCACTAGTGACAACACTTATTTGCATTCTGAGTGCAAACCGAGTAGACAATGCAAACCAAGCAGACAGTGTAAACCGAGCAGACAGTGCAAATCGAGCAGATAGTGCAAACCAAGTAGACAGTGCAAACTAAGCAGACAGTGCAAACTGAGCAGACAGTGCAAACCGAGCAGACAGTGCAAACCGAGCAGACAGTGCAAACTGAGCAAGTTAGTACAAACCGAGCAGGACAGTGTAAATTGAGTAACATCATGTCTACCGAGTCACCAATATTTACCGAGTTCAAAACCTACCGAGTGGTCAGTATGAACCGTGCCTTCACTTCTACCAAGTGCATGACGATGCCGAGTAATGCAGTGGATGCCGAGTATCAGAAAGTCACCGAGTTAGTTTGTAGAAACCGTGTAACCATACTTGGGCCGACTTAGTAGCACTTATGTTTATTTGTCAAGCTGACTTTGTAATTATAATTGTAAGTAATTGTTTAAGACTTGTATATAAACAATGTTGTAAAAATGCCAAGATGTATGTAGTAGTATGTATGTGAAAAAGAAAGAAAGGTAGAGATAAAGCGAATTACAAAGGGCTTCAGCAGTATAAGGAATAGCAAAGACAAATTTATCATAGAAGGTGATCAATACATCAGCGAATCTCAATTAGCAATCCAGTTGCAAAGTAAGAGATCTACTGTTTCATCCTAACAGGTGAATCAGTACTAAATCCTTTAACCGGGTAGACTTAACAGTCTTTTGTAAAATCTCTTTACCGAGTGCATACTTCATTGTATGTTTGTAAATCATTTAACAAGGTGGATCTAGCAATCCTTTTTGCTCCTAACAGGGCAGATCATCAGAAGTGATCAAATTGTAAGCCTTAACCGGCCAACTTTATTCTGCAGTACTAAAGCTTTGTGGGTTTCATCCCCACCCCAGTTTTACTTTCCTTTTGGAAGGTTTCTGGGTAACCAAATCTATGTGTCATTATTGTGAATGCTTTTAAGTTTCATGCTTTCTGTATGCAAAGGTTAAAGTAAATTACATGTTAACACATTTGTAATTGAAAGAAAATTTAGAGTTACTGATTCACCCCTCCCCTCTCAGTAACTCGGTTAATTCCTAAATATTTCCAACAGTTATATCCATAATTGGGCAAAAGAAAAAGTTTGTGAAATACTGATTCACCCCCCCTCTCAGTATTTCCTATTTCTAACAGTAGGTTCAATTTGAGATAACAAACAAAGATTATCCTAATCATGTTTACAGATTGAAAAAGGCTCTTTATGGTTTGAAACAAGCTCCAAGGGCTTGGTATTCTAGGTTGGATCAATATCTTATAAAAAATAGCTTTAGTGTTGATAGTAACTTGTACATCTATGGTACACATGATGATATTCTTGTTGTTCTTGTTTATGTTGATGATATAGTGTTTGGATCTAATGATGTTGCCTTAAGTCAAGGTTTTTCAAAGCTTATGCAATCTGAATTTGAAATGTCCATGCTTGGGGAACTATCATATTTTCTTGAGTTGCAAATTTCTCAATTGGAAAATGGTATTTTCTTATCCCAAACTAAGTATGCAAAAGAAATGTTAAAGAAATTTCATATGGAAGATTGTAAGCCTATGGGAACACCAATGATAACAGGATGTAAACTTACTAAAAATGATGATTCCCTTGATGTTGATCAAACTACTTATAGATCCATGATTGGTCATTTACTATATCTCACTACTTCAAGGCCTGATAACATGCATGCTATCTGTTTGGTTGCAAGATTTCAGTCTTCACCTAAAGAATCTCATGTTATGGTAGTTAAAAGAATTTTAAGATATATTCAGGGTACTTTGGATTATGGGATTTGGTATCCTAAACATGATGATTTCAGATTTGTTGCTTATACTAACTTAGATTGGACAGGTTATCTAGATGAAAGAAAAAGTACTTCAGGAGCAGCATTCTTTTTGGGTAATAGATTGGTATGTTGGCATAGTAAAAAATAGGACACTACTACTCTTTCTATTGTAGAGGCTAAGTATATTGCAGCATGTTCTTGTTGTCAATAGGTTCTATGGATGATTCAAACATTATCAAATATGAAAGTGCCAGTTTCTACACCAGTTCCTATATTTTGTGATAATCAAAGCACCATCAATATTTCTAAGAATCCAGTTATGCATTCACATACCAAGCACATTGATATTCGTTCACTTCATAAGGGAACATGTTTTGAAAGGTAATGTTGAATTGGAGTTTGTTCCTTCCTCAGATCAGTTGGCTGACATATTTACCAAACCTCTATCAAAAGCAGTATTTGAAGGTTTGAGAACCAGATTGGGAGTTCTCTCTCTTTCTTCTCTTGCATAAGTTAAACAGTGTGTGATAGGTTTCAGGGGGAGCATTTATGATAATTTTTACAACTGAAACCTTGGTATATCTCCTTTGTCATTGATGTCAAAGGGAGAGAAAACACATGAGGAGAACATATTGTGATTGATGGAATCTATACAGGTACATGATTTTTTTCTACAGGTGATGATATACAGGTGTTATAGGTACATGCAAAGGTGAATATGTTTTTATAGGTATTGACATCAATGCCAAAGGGGGAGTATGTTGAACCTTTGGTATTTGGTCTTTGAATATTGTCATTGATGTCAATAATACATTCATGAAATTATAATCAACATATGGTATGGTTAAAATCATGAAATTATCTTATTTTATATCCTTCAATATTGTTCAAAACATATTCAAGACATACACTTAAGTGTTATACAATTGACACTTAATGTTCATATTGGTTAAGAAAATGATTATGAAAAATAGTTTTAGTATATGAGAAATTTGACAGACTTAGTAATCCAATAGATCCAAACCATAATATCTTTTTGGAAAGCTCGATGAATTAGCTAAAACAGGTCCGTGTTAGTTTTTTCATATCACATGTACGGAAAGAGAAAAAATCTATTTAAGAGATGCAGTTACAAAAATTCATGATAGTTTTGAGCAGTTTTGGTCTAATGGAAGTTTGGGTTATCTAACTACCTCAAAAATGTTGAATTTTTGTTTTTATAAGTAGGGGATACATTCCTATAAAAGAGAGCATAGGTGTTTGGAGAAAAGTTGTAGGATTTGTGTGGAGTTCTTTGTAGACCGAACAACTTGCAGGCAGATTTTAAAACAACAAAGAAGAGGGTAATGCTTTGTCATTCTAATTTATCATTTGTGAATTGATTTTTATTGCAGAAGTTTATCAGAGATAAAAGAAGGGATATATATTTGTTTTTGAGTCATTCACATCAGTATTTTTTTAGACCTATTAATGGAAAAAGAAAACATATTTGGGTACTTGATGTTTTGAAGAGAAACAAGGATTTATCACTCCAAGAAAGTTAATAGTTTGAAAGACATTAACTCAAGTCATATTCTTGAATTCAAATATGTTATTTTAAGTTTGATTATACTTTTTATAATCTGATATATTCATTTTAAGAAGGCTTGTATTCTTTGGTGAAATTTATTGATGTAAAAGAATCAGTAAGAGAGAAGAAGAGAAGTATATCCTGCATTATGTTTTCAACAAGAAGTTAAAATCAATGATTTATGATTTGTATTGTAACTGAGATGATCCTCTGATTTTGTATCTCTTTTATTCATTTTGGAGGTTGGTTCTTCTTGTATTCTTGAAGTTGGTGCTTCAGGTGTAAGGGATTGGTGTTCCTTGAAATCAGTGTTTCAAAAATAGGGTGTTGGTACTTCCTAGAGTTGTAGCTCTAAAAGATTTTCCCAAGAGGCTAATAAAGTTTCAGATTCAAAGTGGTTTTTACGCTAAGGATTTTTCCACTATAAATATTTTTTACTTTTTTCTTTTTACATATCTTATTCATATTTCATAAGTATATGTTATAATTATAAAAATTGAAAAGAATAAGTTTTAAGTAACCACTGATTCACCCCCCCCCCCTCAGTGGTGTTTGTATTCAAAAACTATCATGCTAGCAATGTCTTGGTCTTGGATTCATCCATGGGCACCAGTTCTATGTAATGAAGACCCTATTACCCTATTTTGCTTATGGGGAGATTGGGATAGACTAGCTTTTCTATGGTCCCTGATCCTTGTCTTGGATCCCAATGTGCTCTTTACACACCCTATGGTCTATAGGATTCCTATTCACTCTAGGATCCCCTTACCTAGCCCAATCTATCCACCAAGTATAGCTATCTTTCTTCCTAGGTTGCTTGCACTCCTCCTAGCTCCATTCCCTTACATAGTCCAATAAGGGGTTTTAAGGTTTATTCAACTCCATAGGCTTTGAAAAGATAAATGTTGACTTCCAAGGTGTTTTTTCATCAAATGAAGTGTCTCGAAGGTGTTGGTGAAGATGGGTTGATACTCGATTTCATATTTTCTTCACAAAATAGGGCTACTAGAAAGAGCCCTATTAGGCCTCCTCTCTGGGTTTGAAGGGATTTTGACCCACTTCTTCCATAGAACCAAGGATAGAGTTCCAAAGGAAACTCTATTAAATTTCCCAACCCTCAAGGATTTTTGGGGTTTTGGGGCTTCAACTATCCGTACAGTGCTTCCACTAGAAATGAGGGTTTCTATGGCTTTTTGGGCTTCTTTGAATCACAGGGTTTGTCTATCTACAATAAAACCTATATTGAATTGATAGAACTCTCTCTTTCACATCAATGAACCTTTACTCATGTCTCTTGACTCCCTCAAAAGGGCTTGGCATGAAACTCTCTCCCTTGTCCTCTAGAGCTTCTTCTCTGCTGACCACACCTAGCCGGGTACTGTTCAGTCTCACCTAGGGATAAGTCATAAAATAGCTTGCACATGCATTCCAAGGCCTTGCTTGCATATGAGTATAGTTTAGGGTCTATACTAACATATCCCAAATATCCATGGTGTTTCCACAAAGGGGATAGGAGTTATAGGCCCTACATCTCAAACACCTTCAAACTAGACACGGGACTGGCAGATTCAAAACAAAAACCTATATACAAACAAATGAACAAAGAAACTACTTTAAGTACTCAAAAATGAAAGTAAAATCAACTAAAAAAATGTACAATATCCAAGATGCTATGTGTAAGTCATTAACATAATCAAATCATGCTATTAAGCTTGACTGTTACATGTTTTACAGTCACAATCAGGTTTTTCCAACTCCAGGTTGTACACAATGAATTCCAACCCTTGAATTAGGGTTTTCCAAGTGATAAATAGTCTCCTCCTTGGGATTATAGTGGGGTTAGGGCTTAGAGACACTTTGATAAGGTTTATACCTTCTTTGAGAAAAGTTTCTAAGCAACTTTTTCTTGCTCAAGCAACTTTTGCTCACACTATCTCCTAAGACCATCCTTAGGTCTATTACAAGGCACACTTGTGATAAAACTTCCCAAAATCCTATTTTAAGACTATGACCAATAAAAAAGTAGTGATCTTAGGATGACATCATGCCTTGAGTCACTATACCATCAGAATTAGAAAACCAACCTAAGACTCTAGGACCTAAACTAGACCTACACACACCAAGTGAGCTTCTAGCTCTTATTCTAGTTACATTCCTTCATAAAGAAGTTCTTCCACAAAAAAATTGGTGATGGTGGGAGCCCTTAGAAGGGTGCTCCTGCACCATACCCCCCCTCAGCACAAACTAAGGTACTTTGGGGTCAAGAAGAGCTAGGTCTATGCCTAACTTCTTGAACAAACTTTCCTCAATCCAGGTGGCCTCAGACTCAGGCTGAACTACCCATTTGACTAAGTGTTCCATATACACTTGATGCCTGGTAGCCTTCTTCACTAGGGATTCCAAAACCTTCTCTACTAAGGGCTGCTTCTTCTTTGGCATGGCATTGGTGTCTATGTCTTGCAACACCCTTGACTGATCTTTACCTTGCTATGGTGGATCACCTTTGAACAAGACCAGGTCAACAATGTTGAATATTGGTGAGATAGCCAAATCTGATGGCAAGTCCACCTTGTATGCATTTTCACCATACTTGGCCATAATTTTAGAAGGCCCTACTCTTCTCATCTACAACTTGGTGGGCATACCTTTTTGCATCCTTTCTTTTCTTAGATGGACCATCACATAGTCCCCTACCTTGAATTGGATTTCTTTTCTCCTTTCATCTACTTTGGCTTTGAGCTTTTGAGTAGACTCCATGATGGATTTCTTGACCTATTCTTGGACATCCTTAATAGTTTGAGTGAAGTCCTCTGCTTGTCCACTCTTCATCTCCATGGAACTAAGGTCTCTAAGTTCACACACTCC
This sequence comes from Chamaecyparis obtusa, assembly GCA_027943335.1. Lineage (NCBI taxonomy): Eukaryota > Viridiplantae > Streptophyta > Pinopsida > Cupressales > Cupressaceae > Chamaecyparis > Chamaecyparis obtusa. Next base: position 600,659 of record BSBK01006563.1, read on the forward strand.
TCTAGGGTGTCTCCCATACACAACCTCAAAAGGACTTCTCCCCCTAGTCCTATTCACACTATCATTGTAGGCATATTCTACTTAAGGAATGACAAGATCCCAAGTCTGCCCATATTCCTTAGTCAAACAACTTAGCAAGTTTCCTAGAACTCTATTTATAACTTTAGTTTGACCATTAGTTTGAGGATGGTATGCTGAGCTGAATGAGAGATTAGTTCCTAACCTTTTCCATAAGGTTTTCCAAAAATGGCCCATGAACTTGCTATCCCTATCTGACATAATTCTCAATGGGAGTCCATGAATCCTTACTATCTCTTTGAAGAAGAGATGTGCTATATAGCTTGCATCATGAGTAGTTCTACATGGAATGAAATGACTCATCTTAGAGAACCTGTCTACTACAACATAGATGCTATCCATACCTGATTTTGTTTTGGGGAGTCCAACCACAAAGTCCATGCTCACACACTCCTAAGGCCTATTTGGAACTAGTAAAGGTTGATAGATCCTTGCATTGCTGGAACCTCCTTTAGCTCTTTGGCACACACGACATTGCTCCACATATCTTCTTACATCCCTTGCTAACTTAGGAAAAAAATAGTACCTTTGTACTAGCTCCATGGTTTTATTTGTGCAAAAATGTCCACTTAGGCTGCCATTATGCTTCTCTTGAATTAGATTTTCCCTCATGGATCCCCTAGGCACACATAGTTGATTGCCTTTGAATAAGAGTCCATTTTGGAGGGTGTAATCTGCATACTCACCATGGAAATGGTTCTCAAACTCCTATCACACCTTGTAGCCTTTTGAGAAGTCTTCATCCTCCTCATAAAGATCTTTGAAACCTGCTATTCCAATGCTCTGCAATTGAACTTCTTGGATAGTCAAGAGGTTCCTACTTAAGGAATCTACTACCTTATTGAGTTTCCCTTTCTTGTGCTTGATAGTGAAAGTAAAGGATTGGAGATACTCCAGCCACTTCAAGTACCTATTGCTAAGCTTCTCTTGAGTATTAATATAGCTCAAGGCTTGATTATTTGTGAATACTACAAATTCTTTGGGTAGGAGGTAATGCCTCCACTTCTTAAGATATTTCACTAATGCATATAGTTCTAGGTCATAGGCTAAATACCTCTTCTTTGCTTCATTGAGTTTCTCACTGAAAAATGCCACATGCCTTCCCTCTTGTCTCAATACACCCCCTATTGCAACACCACTTGCATCACATTCAATGGTGAATGACTTATCAAAAGTAGGTAAGAGTAAGATAGGTTTGGTAGCTACCTCTTGCTTGATTGTTTGGAATGCCTTCTCAACTATCTCAATCAATTTGAACTTAGTTTTAAGTCCACCCTTGATGGTGTCAATCACTGGAGCACATATACCACTGAAATCTCTTACAAATTTCCTATAGAATTGGGCCAACCCATGGAAACTTCTAACTTCAGTCCCTGTTTTAGGGGCAGGCCAAATCAAGATTGCCTCCACCTTGCTTGGGTCCATTTTCAAAGTGCCCTTGGACACCACAAATCCCAAGTAAACTAGTTCTTTCTGAATGAACTCACATTTCTCAAGGTTAATAGCCAATTGTTCTTCATGTAGCCTATTCAAGACTAACCTTAAGTGCTCAAGGTGCTTTGCTTTAGTTTTTCTATAGATGAGTATGTCATCCAGATACACCACCACACATCTTCTTGTGAAGTCCTTCAAGACCTCATTCATCAACCTCATGAAGGTGCTTGGGGCATTGGTAAGCCCAAATGGCATTACAAGCCATTCATATAACCCATCTATGGTTTTAAAAGTGGTCTTCCACTCATCACCCTCCTTAATTCTTATTTGGTGATAACCACTTTTGAGATCTATATTAGAAAAGTACATAGCCCCTCCTAAATAGTCCATCAAATCCTCTATCCTAGGAATTGGAAATCTATACTTGATAGTAATCCTATTGATGGCCCTTGAATCAGTGCAAAGTCTCCATTTCCCTCCCTTTTTGGATGCCAAGACCACTGGGACTGCACATGGACTAATACTTTTCTTGATCAGTCCTTGATCCAATAACTCTTGCACTTGCCTTGCTACTTCTTTGTTTTGATCAGGGGTAAGCTTGTAGGCTTCTTTATTAGGTAGAGATGCACTAGGTATAAAGTCTATTTGATGATTGATAGCCCTTCTTGGAGGAAGTGTTGCAGGTGCTCCATCACTCACAATTTCCTTGAACTCTTCTAACATTTTCTTCACCTATGTAGGTGTCGCTACCTGCAACTTATGTTCATCCTCTTTTGGTTTCACCATAATGGCACATCCCTCTACTTCAACATCATGTATAAACTGTAGGAATTCCTTTCCACTGCTAAGAAACACACTAGGTGTCCTTGAGGCTCCTTCATCATTCTCAATCAAAGACTGAATCTTGAATGTCTTCCCATCCTTTTTGAATGAAATGGAGTTCTCTTCTCCATCATAGAGCACTTTCCTATCAAATTTCTAGGGTCTCCCCAATAGGAGATGGTAGGCATCCATGGGAGGGACATCACAAATAATCTTGTTCCTATAGCCTCCAATGGAAAACTCCACCCATGTCTGCTCATTCACCAATACACTCTGCTCTTGATTCAACCAAGTCACCTTGTAAGGATTTTCAAGGGGAACCTTTATAATTTTCAATTTCTTTGCAGCTTCATCTGATATGATGTTGTCAGTTGATCTTGAATCAACTATCACCTTACACGCCTTACCTTGGATTTTGCACCTCACTCTAAATAGAGCTCTTCTTTGCTTAGGTTGTCTTATTAGTACCCTCCTAAACATCAAGTTCTCCCCCATCTTTGATTCTAGCTTACTTACTTCATTAGTACATGAACTACTGCCATCTTCTTGGGTATAGGCTACCCTCTTTTCACCACTAGAGCTTGAAGGTTTATCAAGACACCTATAGGCAGGGTGTCCAAGCTGTCCACATTAATAATACTTCATTGTGGAAAAGTAGGAGATACCCTGAGATCCTCTTCCTCTACCAAATTTTCCTCTTGAACTGATCTTTGCAACCTACTCTAGGAGTTTTCTCTCTCCTTGGGTTCTAGAGTCACCTCCTCTACCACTAGAACCTCCTCTTTGACCCCCTCTAGAGTCCCTACCTCTACCTCTATTTTTAGAGTTAGGTTCCTGCTTCTTTATTTTTTTATCTTCTAGCTTTTGTGCCATGTGTTGACATCCAAGGACTATGGTAGGTGTAAATAGATTCATCTCCTCTGCTATACTCCATCTCAGTCCACTTAAATACCTTGCCACCTTGATGCTCTCCTCCTCTTTCACCTTGGACCTTAGACTCAACTTGTGGAACTCTTCGGTATAGGTGGCTACATCCATCTCTTTTTGATTGAGGTTCAACCTTCTTCTATGCTGCTAGATTTCATATTCTGTAGGCAAGTATGCTTCCTTCACTTTGTTGACCATGGCTTTCCAATTAGCAATAGGGTGCTTTCCCTCTTTCTCCATTTCTTCTTGGAGATAGTTCCACCAAGTTAGAGCTTGGCATCTCAATCTTGCTTTGGTCACTTTGAAATTTTGTGCCTCAAAGATCCCTTCACACTCAAAGTGATTCTCCATACCCTCTATCCGTTGCATTACAAGCTTGGTGTCCATCCTACTAGTAAGAAGTGGAACACCTTCAACTGCCTTGCCAGTGATGGCCTTTAGTGCCTTCAAGAACTTCTCATCTTGAGTAGGAGGATTAGGTGCAGGCACTTCATCATCAATAGTCACCCCTTTTTCCTTAGCATCTTGCTCCTCCATTCTATCTTTCACTTTATCTGCCTTTGCTTGGACATCATCCAAGAGTTGTTCCATCTGATACAATCTTTCTTGCAGGAGTTTATTGGCTTCCTCTTGATCTTCTACCTTTTTGGCTAGCTCTACATTTGTCACCATCTTCTACTTCTAAGATGATCCAACTAATTTCTATGGAGGTTGAAACATTCACTCTCCAACTGTCCACTTCCCAAGCCTTAATAGGCTCTGATGCCAATCTGATGGGGAGATTGGGATAGAGTAGCTAGTCTATGCTCCCTAATCCTTGTCTTGGATCCCAATGTGCTCTTTACACACCCTATGGTCTATAGGACTCCTATTCACTCTAGGATCCCTTGACCTAGCCCAATCTATCCACCAAGTACAACTATCTTTCTTCCTAGCTTGGTTGCACTCCCCCTAGCTCCATTCCCTTACATAGTCCAATAAGGGGTTTTAAGGTTTATTCAACTCCACAGGGTTTGAAAAGAGAAATTTTTACTTCCAAGGTTTTTTATCATCAAATGAAGTGTCTCGAAGGTGTTGGTGAAGATGGGTTGATACCCGATTTCATAGTTTCTTCACAAAACAGGGCTACTAGAAAGAGCCCTATTAGGCCTCCTCTCCAGGTTTTAAGGGATTTTGACCCACTTCTTCCATAGAAAAAAGGATAGAGTTCCAAAGGAACCTCTATTCAATTTCCCAACCCTCAAGGATTTTTTGGGTTTTGGGGCTTCAACTATCCGTACAGTGCTTCCACTAGAAATGAGGGTTTTTAGGGCTTTTAGGGCTTCTTTGAATCACATGGCGTGTCTATCTGCAATAACACTCTATTGAATTTCTATAACTCTCTCCTTCACATAAGTGAACCATCACTCATGTCTCTTGATGCCCTCAAAAGGGCTTGTCATGAAACTCTCTCCCTTGTCCTCTAGAGCTTCTTCTCTGCTGACCACACCTAGCCAGGTAATTTTTAGTCTCGCCTAGGACTTGGTCATAAAATAGCTTGCACATGTGTTCCAAGGCCCTACTTGCATATGAGTATAGGTTAGGGTCTATACTACCATATCCCAAAGACCCATGGTGTTTCCATAGTGGGGATAAGAGTTATAGGCCCTACATCTCAAACCACTTCAAACTGGACAAGGGAATGGCAGATTCAAAACAAAAACCTATATACAAACAAATGAACAAAGAAACTACTCTAAGCACTAAAAAATGAAAGTAAACTCAACTAAACAAATGTACAATATCCAAGATGCTATGTGTAAGTCTTTAACACAATCAAATCATGCTATTAAGCTTGACTGTCACACGTTTTACAGTCACAGTCAGGTTTTTCCAACTCCAGGCCGTACACAATGAATGCCAACCCTTGAATTAGGGTTTTCCAAGTCATAAATTGTCTCCTCCTTAGGATTAGAGTGGGATTAGGGCTTAGAGCCAATTTGATAAGGTTTAGACCTTCTTTGAGAAAAGTTACTAGCAACTTTTGGAGCAACTTTTTCTTGCTCAAGAAACTTTTGCTCACACTATCTCCTAAGACCATCCTTAGGTCTATTACAAGGCACACTTGTGCTAAAACTTCCCAAACTCCTATTTTAAGACTATGAACAATAAAAAAAGTAGTGATCTTAGGATGACATCATGCCCTGAGTCATTGTACCATCATAATTGGAAAACCAACCTTAGACTCTAGGACCTAAACTAGACCTACACACACCAAGTGAGCTTCTAGCTCTTATTCTAGTTACATTACTTCATAAATAAGTTCTTCCACAAAAAAATTGGTGATGGTGGGAGCCCTTAGAAGGGTGCTCTTACACCATTTTCTGTCAAGACCCTTAAGAAATTTTAACAAGGCCCTATTTAGACTATGTGAAAGGCATGAAAAAGAGAGAATTTTTTAAGTGGGTTTTAGATTCTTTGACAAGCATCTTTGACAAGCATCTTGCAAGAAAACCATCAGTAAGTATGCATAGTCATATTTTAGGAGCCTTCAACGTACGTCCTGCAACCAACTATTATAATGTACCACAAATCAGAAGAAAAAAATCACAGCAAGATAGAAAATGTCAGAAAATAGGAATAGAAATTACGAAACTGTGAAACTTTTTGAAACTCTGATGTCAAAGTCCGCGCGAGAGAATGCACAGTCCTGCATGAGAAAACACCTTTTTTACGTGAGGAAGTACTAAGAAAAGAAAAACTTTTCATGAGATTATGTACCATAGGTGTACAGACATATGGACAACAAACAAAAAATGACAAAAAATAAAAAGAAATTGAGGCCATAAATTGATTATTCAGCCCCATGGTGGGCGCTAGAAGTGGGATAGCTAAATGTTGATCTCTTACTTTGCCATACACTTCAACATAGTCATTATTCACCAAATGTACACAAGAATGAATGTGGGATCATTCATCTTGCATGCTTGTGTGATTCAACTTGTTGCCTCCTATCTAGGTAGGGTTCGAGATTTCTCTCAGAATTGAGAGTCTAGTAGCCATAGACTAACACTAGAATGAAGGATTTATCTATGAAATGAATGCAATTTAAGCTGGAATGAAAGAATGTATTGAATCTAGAAATGATGAGAAATAAGCATTAATCTAATAACAATGAAAGTAAACTAGATTAAATGAAGTGCATATTTAATCTAAACATGATTTAAGCTGGAAATGATATTAAAATGAGCAATGAAAGCTTGAATGCAAATGAGACAATAATTCCACAGAGTTTCAATACTTCAAAAGTTGGATCTTCATGAATGAGAAATGAGATTTCTTTTATAGAATCCTAGATTCAATCAACGGTTCAGATTGAATCAGACGAACGGTGGAGATTGAATGAGAGTTCAATTTAGAATAGCAAGTTTCCTATAGAGAGGCAGTCAACTATGTGCCTTTTGAGTGTGTAAAGTTGTTAACTAATTTCTTGTACTTTTGGATTTCCAGTTAACTCAAAGTTTCCTTTTCTGAACTCAAGAGAAGATATTTGATTAAATAGAATATTGCCTCATAAATGGATTTTCTCAATTATTTGAATAATTAAATTCAATTATTGAAATGAGGATATTTATTTAAAAAATGAAATATTATTTAATTACTTTTTATTTGTTTTAGCTCAAGAGGGTAGATTTAATTTAATTAAAGTGCTAGGACTTTATAATTAAATTAATCTATCATAGAGTTTGTTTAGCCAATTACAGTTGATATTTAGGAATTAAATGTAGCATATGATAATGTAGATTTATGGTTTTTTGCATTCGACAATAAGTCAAGTAGAGTAAATCAAAAGATAGAATTGCCTAGTACAATAGGACTTTGATGATTCAGCCATTGATAGAGCGAGACTAAATGCAACAAAATTGGTTAGGTTGCAAGATGCCAATTTTGGGGTATTACACATACAAACTTACATTTTTGGCCCTCTTTTATAGTGTTTAGTATAGGTGCACATATCAAGATAAAATTTCTTATGTACTTTCTATAAAAATTAGCTAAACCATGAAAAATTTTAAATGCTACAAAATTTCTAGGAGTTTCCCAAGCAAGAATGGCACTTACCTTATCTAGGTCCACTTTAATTGTACCTTTGGAGATCACAAAACCTAAGTATGTCATCTCTTCTTGCATGAGGGTCTACTTATCCAAATTAATCATTATCTTCTCTTCATGTAGTTTTTCCAATATGATGTCTAAATCATTTAATTGCTCCTCCTTTGTGTTTCTAAAGAATAGTTTATTATCCATATATACAATAAAAAATGTACCTATAAATTACTTGAGTACCTCATTCGCGAGTCTCATGAATTTACTAGGGGCATTAGATAACGCAGATGGCATCACCTTCCACTCATAGAGTCCTTCATTTATTTTAAATTTTGTCTTCCACTCATCCCCTTGTCTAATTCTTATCTAATGGTAACCACTCTTTAAATCTATCTTGTAAAAGTACTTGGCACCCCTAAACAATCAAGCAAATATTCTATTCTAGGCATGGGAAATCTATACCTTATTTTGATCTTATGGAGTTCTCTAGAATCAGTACAAAGCCTCAATGTTCTCTATTTCTTGGGTGCAATCACTATAGGTACTACACATGGGCTTAAGATCTTTCTAATGAGACCAGCTTTAGGTAGTTCTTGAATTTTCTTTTTCATCTCGTCATTTGTTTGTGGTGTTAGTTTACATGCACAACCTTGTTGGATAATGTTGAGCCTAGAATAAGGCCTATACAATGATTAATTTTTCTCATGGGAGGTAATTTTATAGAAATTCCATTAGTTATGACACCTTTATACTTGTCAAGAATTTCATTAACTTCATCCTCTATAATTGATTCTTTGTTTGTTGTTTCTTCCACTTTCAAACTTGAACCTTTGGTGCATTCTTCCCTCATCTGATCCACATTTTTCCCTTGGAATTTATCCTTTAGAACATGAACTAGTGCATAAAGTGGGAATTTATTCTCGTTAATCTCCTTGAGAAACTCCTTTTTTATAACCATAATTTTGGCTTATTTGGGTCTAATTTCTTCTTGACTTGGTTTAGTTAGAGGCATTAATTCAATGACCTTTCTATTCTTTGTGATTGTGTAGGTGTTTTTGACTCCCATAATGTTGTGCCCTTAAGTCATATTGCCATGGCCTTCCAAAGAGTAAATGGCCTGCATCCATATTGACTATATCAAATAAAATCTTGTCTTTGTAGGCTCCAATTTTGAACTCAACCCAAACTTGCTTCTCAACCAATATCTATTGTCCCTTGTTGAGCTATGATACCTTGTAGGGGTATGGGTGAGGTATTCTTACTAATTTCTACCTCTCCACCATCTCAAGAGCTAAAAAATTATTTGTTGAACTATAGTCTATCAATAATTTGCAAACTTTCCCCCTTTGCCAAATTTTTAGGAAAAATAATAAACTTGATTCTTTTCTTCTTTAAAAAATTCATACAAATCATTGGCCTCCATTTTTTTTTTTGAAGGATATCAACCTGTAAATCCCAAGAAAATATCACATCGCTCTTGGTATCCATTATAGTTGAGCTGTAGCAGTATATGTAAATAGGGGAATGCCACTATCTCAATAGCTTTGTAAATAGGGTAATTCCCTATCTTTAATATGTTGGATAATTGTCCCATTAAAGACTAGATTTTTTCTTCTCCATTCTTTCTTACCATTTCCCGCACTCAATTATTATCATTAGGAAGAAGGATGCAGGATGGAGCTGCGAGGAGCTTCAGAAAGATTAAATAGGATAACTAATAATGGAGATGAGGGTATCTATTTCTTTTTACTTTACTTAGAAAATTGCTTATGGTTAGTTATTATCTCTAGCAGAAGATTAGACACTTTGAGACTCTCGATTCCTTAAAACTCTAGATTTTGATATATATTTAGGTAAGGTCAAGACTTTTTCACTATAAGATTATTTTCAAAAAGCTCAGAATTTATAGTATTTCTATGAAGAGACCTCTCTTAAGTTTCATAAAGCTTTCTCTGCTATACATTATGATGAGAAGTACAACATTGCTTCCTCCTACTTGTTTTAGACTTAATCTTTACTTTTATTTTGTATAAGATCAGAACTGGTGGGGA